>JALPVH010000206.1:0-101606 GCA_023242295.1 Diaporthe ilicicola
AAGGGTTTATAATAAAATTAAAGGTAAATTAATTTTATTATAATATATTATATAGTTTTTAAACTAAATTATTAATATATATATTTAATTTAAAAGAAATTTATATTATAATATTATTATTAAATTAATTAAATTAAGGATTAAATAATTAAAAGTATTATTAAATAAGATTATAAAAGTTATTTACTTATTTTAAGCCTTAATTAAAATAGATATTAACGGTAATAATATTAAATTTTAAGTTTAAAATTAGTATATTAAAGGGATAGCTATTTAAAATATATTCTTTTTTTTCTTTAAGCGGGATTTTATTAAATAAGGTAAATAAAGGTATTATAATAAAAGTTTTATTTTTTTAAATAAAAAAGGTTTTAAGGTTAAAGGCTATTAAAATAAACTTAAAATAGCTTAAAAGCTAACCTTTATAAATAATAATAGGAATTTTATTAAAATTTAAGAAAAAAATAATATAGAATTATTTATTAATAATATTATTAATTAAAAAGGTAAAAATAAGTTCTTTAAAATCGGTAAATATCTTTAGCTAAATAAGATAACTATTAATATAAATAAAAAGCTTTTAATAATAAACTTTAATATTAAAGCCTTTATTAAAAAGGATAATATAATTTTATAAGGCTTTTAATATAGCTATTTAATAAAAAATAAATAGATTTTAAATATAAGTTACTATAATTTTATACTTAGTATTAATAATAATAATTATATTATTATAACTTAAAAATCCTTATAAAATATTAAGTTAATAATATTTAAGAAATAGCAGTTTAAGTAAAAGGCTATATAAAAGGTTATCTATTATATATATATCTTTATAAGCGGTTTAAAAAGGTTTATTTTTATTTAAAAGGTTAATTAAAAATCGAATTTTATAAATAATTATAAGCCTTATATTTATATTAATTAATAAAATAGAGTTATTTAACTTTTAATATTTAAAATAAAAATAATAATAAAAAATTAATAAATTTAAAATAAAAGTAATATTAAAAGCGGTATTTAAAATAATTAATAAATATTTACCTATTAAAGTATATAATACTATATATAAATAATTTAATTTAAATAGTAAATTAAATAGTAATAGATTATATTTAATAAATTAAAAAAAATAATATTTATAAAATATTTTATAATATTATTATAAGTTAAAAAGATAGTTAAATTATCTTATTTAAATAATATCTTTAATTTTCTAAGTATAGTAAATAGCTTTAATTTAAAAATATTTTATTAAAAGAATAAATTAAAATTAACTTATTTTAATAATATAATAGGCTTAATATTATAAGCCGAAATATTAAGGTAAAAAATAAGTTTTATAATTAATATATTATTATTAATAATATTTATATTTAAAATAGGGGATTATATTAATAATAAAGATATTTCTTAAGTTTTCCGCTATATTAATTTTTTTATTTAATTATTTCCGGTTTAAAATTTATTTTAAAAAAGTTAATAAGATTATAATTAAATTTTTAATAATAAAAGCTTTAAATATTTTTTAATATCTTAAAGGTAAATTTATTAGCCGAGTTATTAATAATAATAATATAAGCCTTAATATTAAGTTTATCGGTATTATTATTATATTATATTTAATTATAATATAAATAATTATATAAAAAGCGGTTTTATTTATTAGATTTATTATATATAGGCTTATTAGCTAATTTACTAATAAAGATATTTTTATTTTTAATTGCTAAAGAGTTATTAATAATATTTTTAAGTAGATTTTAATTAATATTATTATAATTCTAATTATAATATTAAGTATAATTATAATTATAATTATAAGGTATATATAAAGTATAAAAAGATTAATTTTTATTTTTATATTATAGATACCGGTTAAAATAATTAGATTTATCGATTTAATTTTTAAATATCTTTTTTAATATTATTATAAAAGATTTAATCTGCTTTTATAGTTTTTTAATTTAATAGATTTATATATTCTTATATTTTTTATTAAGCTTTTATTTTTAATAAGTAATATATTTAGTTTTAAAAATTAAATATTTAAATTTCTTAAGGGTATTATAGGTTTAATATAGCTTAATAGCCGCTTAAAGCTTAAGGTTAAGCTTTTTATAAATATAGTAAATCTAAGTATTTTTATTAAAATCTTTAGCTTTATTATACTTATAAATCTTATTATTAATATATTTATAAAGAAAAAGCTTATCTTTATTTTTAAAGCGGTAAGCTATATTATTAGCTTTAATTATAAGGTTTTTATAATTAATATAAAATTATTTCCGGAGCTTAGTTTCTTAAGGTATAAGTATAATATTTAAATTTATTTATTTATATTAAATTAAGGATATAAATTATTTAGCTTTATTTAAGTTTTAATTTATAATAATTTCTATAAAAAGGTTTTATAATATAAAGGCCTTATTATATAGTATTATAAAATAGTTAATATAGTTAATATAGTTATCTACTGCTTTATTATCGAATTTAAATATTTTTAGTTTTAAATATAAGGCTAGATTTTAGGCTATTATAAATATTTAATTTTAATTATTATAGATAAAGAGATTTTATTAAGATTATTAAATTAAAGCTAGATAATATTAAAATATAGGGGTATTAAAAGGCTTTTACTATTTTATAAAAAAGTTAATATTAGGATAAAGTAATAAAAATCCTTATAATATTAATATAAATTTATTTAAGATTTAATAAAAAAAATTAAAATAATTATTAAAATTATTATTAAATTTAAATTTATTATCCCGATAAGATAAATTTAATAATTTCTAATATTATAAACGGTTATAAAAGGCGAAATTAATAGGGTATTAAGGTTAATAAGCTTATATATATATATTTTAAGATATATAAGCGTTTTAAAATATTAAGGTATCTTATAATATAAAAGTATTTTAAATATATTATAAAAAATAGTTAATTATATCTGCTATAAAATATTTAATTATATTAATAAATATAATAAAAGTAAAGGTAGTATTTATTAAATTATTAAAAATAAGCTAAGCCTAAGTTATTTAATTAAGTTATTTAAAATTAAGAAATTAAGATAATAAGTTTTAAACTTATTAATTAAGGTTCTGGGATATAGTAAATTAAAGTTATATAAAAAATCCTAATATTATAGCTTATTTAATAATATAAATTACTATTATATTAAATAAATAATTAGCTTAAAAATAAAAAGGTTTTTAATTATTTTATAAGGCTTAAGAAATAGGATTTAATAAAGGTTTTTTAATAATAAAAATAAAATTTTAAAAAGAATATATTATATTATTTATTTTAAATAAATTTTAAATTATATTTAATAACTTTTCTATATAAGGCTATCTGCTAAAATCGGTAATATTTATAGTATATTAGGGAGAGGGATTTTTTATAAATAAGTTATATAAGTTAATTAAAGAAAAAAGAATTAAAGTTTAATATTAAAGGTTTTTAAGTAAGGTAAAGAAATATAATATTTAAGGTATCGGTTATTTTATAATAAATAAAGGATATTATTAATAAGGTAAAGTAGGTTAATAAATTTTAAAAAGAATTAAAAGGGATTATTAATTTAAAAGTAAAAAAGAAGAATATAAAAAAGGGTTTTAAAAGGATAAGTTTTTAAAATTTAAAAATATTAACTTATACTTAAGCTTTAATAATGCCTTTTTTAATATTTTATTAGCTTTATTTAATAAAAAAAAGTATTTATTTTATTATATTATTATTTATTTAATATAAAATGGTATTTTAAAAGGTTTAGCCTATAATATTAATAGTGCTATTAAAGTATAAAGTAGATTTAAAATTAATATAAGCTAGCTTTAAACCTTTATTAAAGGCTTTAATATATTAATAGCTTAAGCTTTTAATATATTAATAAAATTAATAAGCTTTATTTTAGCTTTAATAAACTAATTATATTAATCCTTTAATTAACCGGTTTTTTTAAAATTGCTTATAAAAACTATTTTAAGTTATATATAGAAAAAAGTTTTATAAGTAAATAAATTATTTATATAGAGAATTATTATAGATTAGGGGTTTAATTAAAATAGTTTAATAATTGGAAGATATTAGGGCTATTAGGCTAAGGAAACCTTAACGCTTATAAATTTAAATACTTAATTCGATAATTATTTAATAAATCTATTAGGGAAATATAAGGCCTTTAATTAATTAGCTTTAAGGAAAGGGTTTATTAATAAATAAAAGTAAATAATATATTAATTATAAATAGGGGAGGTTATTATAAATTATTTTAATATAAAATATATTAAAAAATATAAAAATTAATTATAACTATTATATAATAGATATATAAGCTTTAATTTTAATTAAAAGTAACTTATTTTAAATAAAATAGCTAATTTAATTAAAGGTATTTTAAAGTATATATAATATATATTTTTATAATCTAATTAACTAGTTATAGGAAAGCTTATAAGCAGCTATTTATATCCGCTAAAGTGTAAGGGTTAGGGTTACCCCTTAATAGTAAGATTAACCATTTATTAAGCCCTTATTTCTATTATAAATATCTTTATCCCCACAGTTTTTTAGGTATCTAGTTTTCCATTATTCTCGATATAATTTTTTTTTAATATAAATAGGTTTATAGCTAATCTCTAGGGTGAGCTTTAAGATATAGGGTAGTGAAGGCTAAGGTAAGTTAATTATAAGATAGCAATAGCAGTAAAAATTACTCTCTTACACATAAAAATAAGAATGTACCCACTTTTATATATATTAATGCTAATTTACTTTTAAAGCTTTACTAATCACTTTATCGAGGTGCTTAATTAATACCTAGGTATCTTCCCTTATCGCTAAAAGGATAATTAAATAATAGGATCGGCCCTATATATCTATAATTAAAATTAAATACTATAGGTGCTAGTACTAATTAAACTAAAAAACTTTATTAATCTAGATCTAGCTGCTTTTAACTTAGCCTTATGTCTCGCTCCGCTTTAAGGAAGGAGTAGCTTAAGCAGATGCTTATATAACTAATAGTTTAAATCGTTTTAAGTTTGGAGCTATTCCGAATCTAGTATAGAACGCAGCCTATACACCTTTTAGCCTGCTTACTTCCTAAAACTTCCAGTAGGGGAATATCGCAGTATACCTCTTTTACTATAGTTTTACCTCGAGCTTATAGATTGCTAATCTTATTTTCTTAGCAAACGTTCTGCCCTCTGCCGCAGCAAGAGCCAAAAGATAACTAACTACTCCAGCTCGCCTTATTGGATCCTACTAAGCTTGCATTACTATTCCTTCTTTTAATATAACTTTTACTGCAATTTCTTCTACATCCTTTTAAGTTGCTTTACAAGCAGTCCTCGAGACCAAGGTGACATAGCGCTTAAGCTTCTCAGTATTTACAAGTATATTTAGAATAGCTTTTAACTAATCCCCCCTCTTCCTATAGGATCCACACCCCGAAGCTTAGCCAGTACCCAGGTACCGTATTAATTACCTAGGTACCTTCCATCTTAAATTTTACTTAATTATTCCAGGACCTCTCTATATAGAAGGTCTCGTAGTTTTATCCCCCTTACCTTTTAACCTTATTGCCTTAACCTTTTATAGGTCCTCGCTTTACCTTTCCTATTTAAAGAATATTATAAATATAGGGTTATCTCCCCACCTATTCCAAATAGGCTTCAGTTATTAATACTCTCTATTTTACAATATTACCACTTTTCTTAACATATAAATCGGCGTAAGTGCCTATCTACATATATATTTAAACCTTTAATGTTCCTATACCGTTTTTTCCTAATCCCTATCTTACTTCTTTCTTTATACAACACTTATTCCCGTTACCCTGTAACCCTGTGTTTAATATTAAAACACTAAACTTAACTTCTAGCCTTCTCTAATTATAGCAGTATAGCATTAGAGCTATATAGCTTAAACGCTTTAGCCGTGTAAAAAAGTTTAAGATAGCTTCTACTAATTTCCCACTTATTCTATAAATCTGAAAACATTGCTGCTTATAAATTCGTTCATTGCTAATAAGAGGGTATAGAGATGGCGGACTAACTGTGCCTTAAGGCCGTTTAAAAGTTAGGGTAAGAGCTTCTCTCCCCCTTGCTAAGCTATATTACTTCATCTTTTTAAAAAAATAAAAAAAAAAATAAAAAAAATCCATCTTATTAACATATTATTAAAAGCTATATAGGTATAGATTTTAGAAGTATAGCAACCCGTATAGTTATTAAAGTGTAAGAAATTAATTAGAATACCGGAGGGCGTATAAAATATAAGCGTTATTATATCTAGGATCACTATCTATACAATAATATAAGCAGACGTTTTAAGTAAGGCGAAATCCCTTTACTTAAATGCCCTTTCGATAAACCGCTCTTCCCAGTCGGATACGATGCGGCCGATTAAACGATTAAATAAACTATTAGTTTAAAGAGTTTAGTGTATTTTTTAACTAATAATAATAAAGGAAAGAATAGTTATTACCCTTTTATAGATGCTTTATATAAGTATAAAGATAAGCTGTTATTTAAAAAAGAGAAGCTAACATTTAGGGATAACTTAAGGGATATGCTTTTTAAATTCTTATATTACTGCCCTCTTTTTTATACTTTTATCCTAGCGATATAGAAATTATCGTAAATTCTTAAAAGTATTAATAGCTGCTAATAAATAATACCGAGTAGCAAGTATATCGTTAAAAGAACTCTATTTAAAGCTTAGGAAGAGAAGTTTAAAGTTTAGTTAATTACCCTTTATATACCTAATATATAGTCCGATTAAGATATTAAAATTTAAGAATTCCTAGGTTTTATACTTAATAAAACTATTCCTAAAAGAAAGATTAAGATAACCTTTACATTTAAGGCTAAATTATATGCCTAATATATCCTTTTATATTATTAGAGATAGCTTAAAGACTATAGGTACTTAATAGTTATTAACTTCGGTAAATACTTTATAAGGGGTTTTTATAGTATAGTTAGGTGGTTAAAAGATAATATAGGTATTCCCGTATTTTATTTACTATTTAAAAACTATTTTAGTAAAAAAGAGGGTTATAAGATCTAGGAAATTAAGATTAGTAAAGTTATTAACTAATAAATAATAAAGGATTAGTAAGCTTAAAAAAGATTTCTAGAAAAGAGTTAGGGTATAATCCGAAAGGTATTTTTAAATAAATTCTTTTAAGATAAAATTAAGTTTCCTTAAGATAAACCTAAATATCGATTACTTATTAACCTTTAAAACTTACTTAATAAATTAGAAAAGTATATATTCCGTATCGATCTTCCCGTCCAGGTATTAAAAGATATATAGTTTATAGCCTATAAAGATATTATTAAGAAGGCTAAAAAGCAAATTAACCTTTATATAAAAAAGAGATAAGAAAAGATTTACCTTTTAATTTTAAGCGGTAATATTTTTAATTTTAAGGCTAGAAAAAGGATTATAGACTTATATAATTATTAGGGCCGTATATATTTTTATAGCATTATAGAAAGAAAAGTTACGTTAAGATTTATAGAAGATATATAAGTAATAGGTTAAAAGTAAACTATTATAAAAGGTACTGCTTACGCCCTTATAAATATAATAGATATTAAATAGTTTTAGGATAAAGGTAGTATATTAGCTATTTAAAGCAGTATATAAAAAGGAAACTTTACTTTTTATATATCTAGCAGTGTAAAGCTGCTATTCCGTAAGGTTTATCTTTCTTTAAAGTTAGTTTATATCTTTAGCATTGCTAATAATAACGCTTATTAAATAGAAAGCTAAGATAATATAGCACTTTTCTATAAAGGTTATATTTAAGGGGGATAAAGCCTTTTAATTTATTATAAACCTCTATTTCTAGAAAGCTAAAAATAAAATAGGCTATTTAAATATAATCCTTATAAATAACTACTATAATATCTGGGATATAATCTATAAGTATAAGGCAAGGGCTAAAGAAAGACTGCTTTTTTATATCCCGGATAAAACCTATACTATTAAAGTATTTAAGATAGAATATAATAAAAGAAACGCTATTTTTACCTTATAGCTATAGCTAAAAATATTATTTTAAAAATAAGGTTCTTAATTATTAAGGGATATTAAAAACCCCGATTCTTTAAAAGATAATATAGTTTTATATTTTAAAGTCCTATTAATATCTTATAATAAGAGTAATCTTATTATATTTAATTAAGATAGAGTTAAGGATTATTTCTAGATAATTAGGATAGATAAGTAGGCAGTGGCTCCGGTTATATACCTAAAAGTTAATTAAGAGCGGAGTAATAAGGCTAATATAAGAAATAAGGCTAATTACTAAAGGGAGGATAAGATAAATCGTAGAGATAACAAAAATAATAATAGCTATAACGGCCGTCCGGCTAAGCGTATTAAGATAAAGAATATATAGATAGTTAGCATTTAGGAAAAGTTCCTTTCCCCTAAGCCTTAGGCTAGGATTTTTAACCCGTCGACTAGCAATTTTAAACTATATACTATATTACACGATTGAGGGTTATGGTAGATTTACAATAGACTTTAATTAGTAGTTGTATAAACGATATATACTTAGATCTTTCTTTCTCTTTACTGCCGTTAACGTAACGTAAGTAAATTATGTCTCTCTTCTGAATATTGTCGATGAATTATATTAAAAGGGAGAAGCTTACCTGTATTATATAAGCTCTTTGTTTACCATAGCTCTATGTAAACTTACCTATCGTTATATGGCTCGGCCTTAGATCCGAGATATTGCATGTTCTCGTAATGTAGACGATAAGATGTCCAGTCGAGGGGCGAGGGGGGTTGGAAGGAGGTCGAGGCCTGGTAGGGCGAACAGAGCAGGATGATGCGTATTGTAGGGCTGTCAAAAAAACTGGGTATACCTTGGATGGGAAGTTCAGAAAAATGAAGAGTGGAGGTAGAACAGTGAATTTAGTGTGAGTCGGTGTTGACTGCGCAGGTGTAGCGGTATGCGAAGACTTCTAAGAAGAGCAGATCCCAGAGCGGGTGAGGATATGCCCCTAGCTTCATCTAGTAAAGTCAAACTCTAAATTCTTTTTTCCCCCTTTTTCTGTGGCTAAATATTCAAACCGTCAAGCGAAGCCATGAAGCTCGCTGAAGGTGGAGGTGCAATTTATGCCTCCAAGCTTACTGTACCTTGAATATTCCTCCATCGCCGTACCACACCCCCAGATCACCATCTTCCATGGCACTCACCCACAGCACTCATGGGAGGTAGACTCTCAACAGCGGATATAGATGCAACATTGGAAGTAGGACACCGGCATGCTCCATTTTGTCTGCGTGATCTCCAAACTGGGTCAAATTCGCACCAACGTGAGCGCCCTGGAATCACATATTCTGTCTTATCATCACCCTCCTTACATAGGCATCTGTATCTTGACTGCACACAATTCTTGTCCATAGTGCCAGAAGCGACGGTGCAAGTGCTCGGCACCCATCGCCGACCTCTCCAGCTACGTGTTGGACCCGCTGCAGTGGCGTCCCGTTGTAGCCAAACACACCTTCCTTGCTAAATCGATCTGGCGTGTCGATCGTTTCTAAGGCCCTGAGCAAAGTATTGTTTGACCAAGCTGGGCCGCTCGTCAGGTAGCCAATTTCATTGGTATTGTCTCCTGTGTCTACCAATTCTCCAATTACATCGGTATGCATCGGTGCTGGTCGTTCGTTGGGGAAGGGGGGCGGTGACGTAGAAGTGTCTAGCGCCGACGAAGGCTCGAATAAGGGCGAGTTTTTGCCACGCGATCCGTAACGACATAATGTCGCGAGAGTTGCAAGTGCGATGGATTTCAAGCCGCTCCATGCCCATTCCAACCTCGAGTTGGTTCGATCGATGAGGTTCTGCGTCAGTATGCATACCATACCATGCAAAACTATCGTTACAAACGTGAACGTGACATGTGCCGTGTTCACTCAACGCGATGGGAATTCGTACCGAGAAACAGTCCTTGCCATGGGAAAAGCGGGCTTGCCGGTGCAGTCCCCTAGAGCAACGACATTCTGCATTGCTTGGAAAGGAAACGCTTTAGCCCGGTGCTAACGATGCTCTTCGGATGCGCTTCCATGACCACTCCCTCATCAAATCCTTCCTAGATTGAGTGTTGATGGTAACGGCTGCTCAGAATGTTTGGAGAGGTGACGACATGTGATGGGGGAAAGTGCAGAATTCAGGTGAGTGTAGAAAGAGCTTCTGGATAGCTACTAAATCTGCCAGGGCACCCGCTGCCTGGAAGGGCAGCAGCTTCCCAGAAAGGTGTTTCTGGAATTGCCGTGCATATTTGGAGACCAAAGCTCACGAGTCTGTTGTTCTTGCAATTTGTTCGGAAAAACTTTGCGAAAGTCTCAAACATTTTGCAGGGTTTCAGGAGAATGTACGAGATCCTTTGCCAAGGAGATGAGATCAAATCTTGAGAAGAAGCGTTGATAGGCGGCGCAAGAACAAGAACCAAGGTCAGCCAAAAGGGCTGCATCAGAAGCCATTTGGCGTTGGCCTATCCTACACATGACATCCCTTCCATCAGCCACATGTGCAGGTAATTCTTACATCCAGACGTCGCCTATATAATGATACAGTAGTGTGGACTCAAATGAAGCAATGTCGGGCGTAACTGCAGCTCTAAGGTCTGGAAGGGCATCTGGGGTCTGCAGAAGAGAGAGTGCTTGTAATTCGAAAATCCGGTCAAGTATGGTACAACTATTCCACAGTGATGAGCAAACTTCCAACCAGGCATCAACTGTTACCTGAGCCAGCACTTTATATCCACACTGCCTAGGTACGAGAGTGAGTAACTGATGAACTTTGGAGTTGCATTTGGCGCATCAAGAATTCCATGCTCAAATGAAGGTCAACACGAGGGGTTTACCAGGATCACTGCAAATACAGGTGAGCCACTGACTGCAAGTACGAGTGACTGGGCAGCCGCGAAAGACTTTGGACGAAATTCACTTGCAAGGTAAGTGAGTTTTTCTTTGAACACACATTGACACATGCGCCTCATTCACATGATATTACACCACAGAATTCTGGCAGATATCACACAGGAACTTCAATTTTCATACTCCTTCCCACCACGTGACTGCACTCCTTCAAACATCGAAGGCATCCGCCCACCGTCTCTCCCGCCTTCTTCGAGCCCACAGTCCGTTTTCCTCGTGACACCGAACTTATCTCATCATGGCCAGTAACCCGAACTCTCGGCGAGAACTGCGACGACTGGCCCCGAAACCTGCATCTGCATCTGCGCTTGGGGCCTCTTCTTCACCTGTCCAACCACACGCCGCTACACGACTTCCAGCCTTCAACGATCTCGTCGCAGGACATCCAGTCACAATGGCCGACAAGCCGTACCGCGAGCTGGCCATTAGGGCCGACAGCCCGAGTCGGCTCCTCACAGTTGAGCAGCTTGTCGACTTACGCCTCGCCACTAGTACTCTCACGGCGGAGCAGTGTCACAAGCTTCTGGGAGAACTTGACGACCAGCAGGTCAAGAACGCCGTCTTCGACCGTGCCCTCTGTTTCCCGTTTGACCCGTGGACCCGCAACATTCGAATGTGCTACGCCAAGCAGGTCCAGGCTGACAATAAGGTCGTCCGCTCCTTTGACAACACGACTGCGCATGTTGAAAAGCTGTTTGCAACCTGGAGGGACACCGATGTTCTCAGGGACGGCGACTCTGAGAGCTTCGAGGCGCATGTCAAGTCCTACCTTGCTCCTTCCATCGACAACATCGGCGTCTACGCAACTTATTCCGACTACATTGTCACCAAGATCAACGGCCTTACTGCCCTGCTCAAGATTGGTCAGATCCTCGTCGGGCTTCCCATCCTGACTTCCACCCAGGGCAAGATGCTGTTTTTGTATGATCCTCTCAGCCGTGCTGGTAAGTTGGTCAAAATCAATCGCTGTTGCCCTCGGTACTCCCGAGCCACAAGCCCACAAGCCACCTTCCTTCCCCATGCGTTCGAATTTGCAGCAGATATTTGCTAACCCCTGCCAAAGTTGGAAACATTATTTCAAGCACGAATACCGACGCCATTCGCCGTGAAGTCCTCTCTGCGGCGACGGAGGCCGAGTTCAATGAACTTGCCAAGCGCGCCAACACCATCGGTGTCTTCCCTGGCCTCGCTAAGGCTCTGCGCCCTGGTGCCATCATTACCCCGTACAGTGTGCCCCACGGCGAGCAACTGAACAAGAACCACATCAAGCGAGCCTCGGATGAACAGCATACTCCAGTGACCAAGAAGAGCAAGACAGCACACCTGGGCCGAGGGCACAGCTACCCGCAGGATGGTCTAACGCCTGGCTCTTCCCGGGCGTCTAGCCAGCAGCCGCGTGGAGTCACCGAGGGATGGACCACCGAGTCGAGCGTACCGCAGAACCCGTTCTCGGGACCAGCTTCCGCAAGGCCCATAACTCCGCCTTTCGCCAAGTCTGCACACTCGACACCCACCAGTGCCACCGACGCCAAACACCAGCATCCCGAGCAAGAGCAGGCGCAGGGAAGTGTCAAGGACCTGGATGAGAGCTCGGAAGTCCAGGGGGTCACGAACGAGGCCACAGAGCACCATGCTGGTTCCCAGAACGGCCACCAGGCGGCCACGGACGAGCAGGCACAAAATGAGCAGGCTGTGGCCCAATTCGATTTCCCTGCTGGCTCTGGGGTCCAGCAGTGCCCCGATATTACCAGCGCTGAGGGAGATGTTGCACAGCAACCCGACCATAAAGAGAGCGGGGCGAATGTTGAGCAACTAAAGCCCGGCGCCTACGACGAGCTGCTGCAGAACATCGAGGCGGCCATGTTTTACGGCGACATAAACGAGACCCCCGACTCGCAGCTCGCTCGAGCCCCGGCCGTCGTGAGCCTGGTCGAGGGCACGTGCGGCACGATCCTGCAGCAGCTCAACCAGGTCGCGGCCGAGTGCCAGACGAGCGGGCGCCGTGATTTGTTCCTGGGCAGCCTGAACGATACCGTGTTCGCGCTGCTATGGGTCATCGAGAGCTGCGCGCTCGACGTCGCCGGCACGCCGCTCACGGGCGAGGTCTCGCGCACCGTGTCGCGCAGGACGCTCATTGGTGCGTTGTGGGGCGCCGTGAGGCTGGCTGACCGTCCTGAACAGAAGGACCTCGTAAGTCTGCCCCCCTTTACCTGTCCCATTTTTACGAGTCTTGTCAGGCTGACCATCGTGCTTACTTTCCTTTTAGCTTGAAGTGACGGACAGCACGACTTCCGAGACCTTCGCTGAGAAGCTGGAGCGCATCGTCCGGCGAATGGACGAGACCGGCGTTGCTGGGTTTAAGGACATGCCGTTCATCGTTCAGAACATGCGTGCTGCAGAGCCAGCTGTGGACCCCTCGCTTAGTTAAAGTCTATTCATCACGGCAAGGGGTGAGCTTGACCAGACGTCGTTCACCGGATCCGACGAACCAACTACTTGAGCCTTGACAATATATAACAACGCCACCTCCTGGGACCAGGAGCAAGAGCAGACAACCGCGGAGGTCATTCTCTGCAAGCCTGGAGACGAGAAACCCGTTGTTTGTTCTCTAGTGGGAACGATATGGTCGGAAAGTGAGAGGCAATCGAGTGTACAAAACCAAAATCATAGGGCCAAAAAAAAAAACACGGAGTTGAGGTATCCGACACATTGGCTTGGCCCGGGGGCCTTGGAGAATGAAGCCGGTGCTCAGGAAATATCACCGGGGGTTGCGGTCTCTCTTGGCGTTGATCCTATGCCAGGCTGTTGGAGATGCAGAGCATTGTGTTGGTTTACTCCTTTCAATTATCAGGAGGCACATCTCTGGTGCAAGGAGCTGCGAAGGTCGGTGTTCTTTAATGCCAAACCATGGGAACTTCTACCATCCTCGGGGGAGAGGAACACATTTCATTATTAGCCCCCTTGGTCACAAAGAGATAGCAATTCGATTCATGATAGCTTGCATTTGAATTCAGTGGACGATACCTTTCATTTCATTTTTGAGATGAACAAATGTGTCTTGGTGAGCAAACTTGCTTTTGACTGTGACAAGGGCGAGGCCAGGGCCAAAACAATGGAAGATGAGACATATGGCAAGCTGTACTTTGAACTCGGCGTGGCCCATGAATGAAGAGCTTATTGGGAGCGTAAACGAAGGTAGCGGATTCCCGGCTATGTGTCTGTACATGCAGAACAAACCGTTTCACGTATTATCAGCGCTGTTAGGATACTATGGTGTTTGCTTGCGGGTTCTTTTTTCCTTTTCTTCCTCCCTTCCCTTTTTGCAGATTTCAATTTCAGCAAAAATAACTCCCACCTATCATGAACAATTTCCGATCTGTGGTCAGGAAACTCGGCAGGTCTTTCAAGTGTTTGGGGCTGCAGCTGGTAGTCTAGTCAAAAAGGCACCTATAACAAGGAGGCTCAATTCAGCCCTACAGGCGGGGTGGGGGTCAAGCTGCCCCACCAAATAGGTGCTGCCAACATTGAAGCTACTGTAAAGGCACCCCCTGGTCCCGCTCACCAACAACCACCTTGAGTGAAGCGCAGCAGTTCGTGAGCTCGGTTAGAAGATCAACCATCAACCAGAGCACCTCTCAGGTCCAGCCGCCCAGGGCACCAGCTCCTGATCCTCCCATGGCCTTGAATGATCATCAACAGCTGATTTCTGGCCATCACTCCTTCCGCCCTTGTCAGCCGTCACGATGTACGAGCTGTTCCTGACGGCGTTCATCAACGACGTCGACTTCGACAACGCAAGGTCCATCCTGAGCTCGTACTGCTGGAGCGATCCAAGCCCTCGCATCTACCGAGTCTTCCACTTCGCCGGCCCGGCCCAGCCAAAGGCCCTGGCCAAGAGGAACAACATCAATGGCATCCGGCCAGCACCAGACCCCTTCATGTCCGGCCTGCCCGGCGCGGAACCGCTCCAGGCACAGATGGGCGCCTACGTCGACCCGGCCTGGAAGGAGCTCAGCGACATCATCAAGAAGCAGTCCTACATAGTCAGCGCCCGCTACCAGCTGTCCAGGGCCAGCGACTTTGGCGGGGCCGGGCCGCACAGGCAGCTCGCCTCGGCCCCCGGCGCCCTCTTCTGGGCCGAGGTCCCCGACCCGGCCAGCGTCGCGGGCGGCCAGTCGCTGGTGATGCAGCGCAAGAAGATCGAGATCTGGGGCCAGCTGAACCTGCCCGTGGTGCTGGGCGAGAACGAGTTCCGCCTCAGGGGCCAGCTCGTCGAGGAGACGCACGACATCTACCACCGCGACGACCCCATGCTCGAGTTCAGCCTGGTGCGCCAGTACACCGCCCCGGCCTCCTCCTCCTCCTCCTCTCAGGGCCCCTCTGCCCCGCTGCCGGCCTTCGACACCCTGGACAAGGTCGACCCCGCGGGCAAGTGGACCCTCTGGGTCAGGTACCACGTGCACGACGACAGCGCGCCCGAGAAGATCAAGGCCGCCCGCGACGCGCTGCTCAAGGCGAGGGACGACCTCGCGCCGTGCGGCTTCGACTTCAAGGTGCTGGACCGCAAGGTCTTTGACACCCAGCTTGTCCTGCAGCGCAAGACGCCTGCGACTCAGACGCTGGGGCTGAAGCAGAGCCTGGGTGGCCCTGGTAACCGGTAGGGCCAGACGGCTGGTGGGGAGCAGGCGAGACCAGAGTCACTTTTGGGTGGCCATGAAAGCGAAGGATTGGAGATAGCAAGGAGCTAGGTGCTGGTGGAAGACGAGGGGGCTTACATAGAAGCACCTCATGCTTGCTCAGAGGACTAAATACCCTAGGTACTCGACGCCTCTGCCTCTGTGCTCTTGAAGGCCTCTCGCAGCACACCACTTGTGACCACTCATACATTTTTGGTGTCGCAGGTTATATGAGCAAGGAAGCCGGAATAGACCTTTGCATATTATTAATAACTAAAAGAAAATGATCATGTTCATTGCGGTGTTCACCCGTGTCCCACCCTCCATGTTGGCCTCCAGCGCCAGAGGCATGATTTGCTTATGTCTGTTTGCCAGCTTCTGAAGTTTTTCCACCTGGCGTCGCATCAGACGAACAGGTAGCAACGGAAGAAATGAATATTAATTACCAAGACACAACAGAAATGTGCATGGGTAGCGGTTGGTCGTCGTGCCAACGGACGGGCGAATTCGAACTCCTTTCGGTGCGTTACTTTTAAGCTATCTCGAGAAGGAGCCTCCCCTAGCCTACTCCCACGAAGATTATACTGCCCTTTCACAACTCTAGGGCTCATTATGTATATGTCACCACAACGGACCTAGTCCAGTAAAACACCAATAGTCTGGGACCCATTCAGTCATCACTCGACATGTTCCTCATCATCATCAACAACAACCAACAAGCTCAGCAGGCTCTTCCTCTGAGCCTCATCATCCGTCCCCTCCCACGCCTCAGCGACCCTGTAAAGCGCATCAAACGCGGCCATGGCCAACGGCACGGTGACCAGGCTGCCAAGCGGGTCCTCAGCCCATTCGATCTCGGCCAGCACCTCCTTCCGCACCATGGCCATGAGCTCCCTGCGCCTCCTGTCGCTCAGCGGCTTGGTGTCGCCGCTGGCGCGAACCGGATCCGATCGCTCGACGGCGATCCTCCCCACCGGCTCGCCGCCCTCGGCCGCATCCTTCTTGGCCATCCGGACGAACCCCTCCTTCGGCGGAAGCGTAGGCTGAGACTGGGCAGGGACCCAGGTGATCGTAGGTATCGTGATGATCGTCGGCAGCGTGGTCGGGAGCGAGGTCGGCAGCGAGGTCGGCCACAGGTCCTTGCCGTCGCGGCCGCCGCCAATGCCGTGTAGGCGATCAATGAGCTCCTTGATCAACTCGATGAGGTGGCGGAAATAGCTCGGGGTGTCTGGGTTGGCGCCCAGCTTGTTGAGCACGTTGTGGAGCAGGCCGGCGATCTTCTTGGGGACCTGGGTGAGGTCGGGCAGGGTGAGGCCTCCTCCGGGCAGCTTTGGGGCCTTCGGAGCGTCGGTTCCAGTCGGTATTGGGATGGTGATGGTGATGGTGAGCGTGGTGGTGGTGAACGTGGAGATGGTGAGCGTGGGGATGGTGAGCGTGGGGATGGTGAGCGTAGGGAGCGGAGGGGGTCCAGGGAGCGTAGGGAGCGGAGGGATGGTGATGGTAGGGAGTGGAGGGATCGAGATCTCAGGAGGCGTGGGAATAGGCAAATCGTCGATGATGTCTCCCGGGCCAGTTGGCAGAAGTTTGCCCGGATCAGTTGGCAGGTCGTCGACAATGTCTCCAATATTGGTGGGGATGGGAAGTGCAGGCAGGTCACTGATGAGGTCCGGGGGGTGGGTTGGAATCGCGGTAGGAAGATCAATGATTTCCGTCGGGAGAGGAAGGGGAGGCAACTTGATGGGGGGTGGTCTGACAGGTAGACGGAACGGCGGCGTCGGCAGTGCATCGCCGCCCGGGGCAGCCTTCTCGGCCTCGACCTCGCCCTCGTCCCTCTTGGCATATCTGCGAGAAAACATATCGCTTCGCGCATAAAGCTGCCCTTCCGGGACCACCAGATCTTCGTCAACGTTCTCGCCTGTCATGGCAAACTGGTCGTCGGGATCAGCAGCCCCAGGGTACCCGGGGGCGGGGACCTCTTTCGCCGAGCCCGTCCCACCACTCCACGACCTATGGTTAAAAGCCACGCCATGGTCGATGTAGGTGATGAGGCCGACGGTCGATACCGTCACAATCGACAGTGATCCACAGACGATGGCCGCGCGCACGCACCAGCGGTACCGGGGGCGGCCAGGTCGTCTTATTCCACGAGTACATGTATAGTCCATGGTGGATGGGTATACTGAATCGATTGGTGGTTTCTGGTCTTGCATTAACAGCTAACCTTCCCAAAATGGACACTTTGGGAGGATGAGAAAGAGGAAAGAAAGGGAAGGCTTCTGGTACAGAGCATCTTTCTCCTTAAGGGAGAGCTTTCCGGTTACCTGCAGGCCATGTCGCAGTCGAGTTATCATCGAGTTCGACATTGTCGTCAACTACTCGATAGCTTCAAGCTGTATCAACACTAGTTGGAGCTCTGGGCCATTGGTTTCGGCTTTGACACCGGCAAACAACTGCGATGGTCTTGGGAACTGGTCCCCCATTGGCGGCGAAGAGCAGCTCCATATCTCGTAGCAGGCCAGACCGTCGATGTCAACACGGCGAGTGGGCCAATCCAAGGCCGGCCTGACTCGTAAGAAAGCCGTTCGTCGGTTATTACGTCTTCGAAGCTGAAAATAGTGGTCGTCCAAGAGCTTGCCACAATCATGCCACGCCAAATCAGCTTCCCAGGTTTGGTCTATTTTGTTTCGCTGCCATTTCGACATGCCTCATGTCCCAGGGTCAAAGACTCAACGACATCGAGTGTTGCTGAGCTGGTGCGCCGTTGCACCTGGTGGGAATGTTGTTGCTACGAGGCAAAGGCGGCAGGCTTTCGTTAACATGCATGTTTGCCCCTGTCAGAAGCGCCGAGCTGCAGCTGTCAATTCCTCACTGGGACTAGGTTAGCGGTTGCGGTGCCAAAAGAGCATCCTAGTATGGGCAGAGTGAAGGAGGAGAACCTTGGTAGCACATTTGCTGCGGCTAGGGTTTCCTCTTACACCAATACCACCTCTCGCAGCTATGCCTGGCCATCCTTTCACAATCCCCAAATTGCGCGCCAGAACGAACGGCATGTCCAAAAAATTGACGGTTTGTATTAAGCTTAAGTCGCATCGCTCCTTAGCTCCCCCTCCTCTCTTCGCCACCTGTACCTCACTCTACTTCCACTGCACCTTGGCCATGCTGCCCTGCTCGACGAGGGCCTTGTGCATGTCGAAGCTGTTCCACAGCAGGTGCGGCTCGTGGCCCATGCCCTTGCGCAGGCACTCCCACTCGGCCTTGTCGAGGTACTCCTTGAGGATGGGGCGGTAGATGTCGTGGGCGCACTTGTCGATGATGACGCGGGCGCGCTCGCGCGGGCTCAGGCCGCGCACGTCCGCGAGCCCGGCCTCGGTGACGACGACGTCGAGGTCGTGCTCGGTCTGGTCGACGTGCGTGCACATGGGCACGATGCAGCTCACGCCGTGCGGGTCCGTCTTGGAGGGCCTCGTCGACGGCGTGTGCATGATCGAGTACTTGGACGACCGCAGGAAGTCGGCCGACCCGCCCAGCCCGTTGAGCATCCGCGACCCCAGCACGCACGTCGAGTTGGCGTGCGCGTAGATGTCCACCTCCACCGGCGTGTTCATGCCAATGACGCCGAGCCGCCGGATGATCTCGGGCGAGTTGGACACCTGCTGCGACCGGAGGAGCAGTTTGTTGTGGTACGCCTCCCAGTTGTCGTAGAACCGCTTGAACCCGTCGGGGGAGAAGCGCACCGAGGTGGCCGTCGCGAAGTCCAGCTTGCCCGAGTCAAACAAATCGAGGAAGGTGTCTTGGATAACCTCGGTCCACACCTTCAGGTTCTTAAAGTTGGAGTCGTTCAGCCCTCCCACGACGGCGTTAGCGATGTTGCCAATTCCAGACTGAATTGGCAGCAAAGATTCAGGCAGACGTCCATGTTTGACCTCGTGGGTCCAAAACTCAATTATGTGGTCGGCGATCTTTCGCGAGCCCTCGTCCGCGGGCGTGTTAGGGGCCGTCTGGTCTTGGTAGTCAGAGTGAAGGACGCCAACAACCTTCTCGGGGTCGATAGGGATCGACGTCTTGCCAATGCGGTCCTCAACGCCCATGATCAGGTAGGGCTTTCGGTTGGGGGGCAGATCGGTCATTGTGATGTCGTGGAGGCCTTCAAAACTCGGTATGGAGGTGTTGACCTCAATGATGATCTTCTCAGCCATCTGAACCAGCTCAGGGGTGGCTCCGACAGAGGCGCCAGGAACAATGCTGCCGTCCTCCAATATATCGGTTGCCTCCACCACGACGACGTCGAGCTTGTTGTTGGGCTTGTCTTTTGTGTAAAATCCCTAAGCTTGCAGCGTGAGCAATCATTCCGTATATCCAGGAACCTCCGCGTCCTCAGACTTGTATGCTGGGCCCACGTACATATACCAAGTCCACGGGGAACATGGACAAGTGCTTGTCGAAGAAGTTGATAGAGCCGTCGTTTATACCCTTGGCAATGGCCTTTCCAACCTGGTGCGGACTCCTCCTCTCAATCATGTTCAGACCAGCCCACCTGTTCTCTGTCTCGGCTCCGGACGAAGCGCCCACGAACAGGCTGTATCGCAGCTGGCCCTGGAGGTTGTTCTTCTCGACGTGGTCGGCCAAGTATGTGGGCATCTTCCTGTTTCGCAGTTTTCCTAGTCAGCAAGTTTCCCGGCGCGACGTTGATTATGTCTGGAGAGCTTACTTTGGGTATCCCACTCCTGTGAAGCCGGACCAGCCGATGTACGAGCCATTAGGAAAGTGTGGCAGCAATTGCTCGGGGTGGCAGAGCCTGTTCAGCATCGAAGGGCGCCGGATACGCGCCTTCAAGGCCGCGGAGGCTACAGGGCTCGCCATGGTCGTCTGCGTCTATTTTCGGTAGGTCTCACGATGCTCGGTGGTGTTCTATGCCTTTCTTGTAGTACTCTGTCGAGCAGGAGAGAAGGGGCTTATCGTCTTCGCGACTAGAAGCAGAAGAGAAGGAGTGGAGATTGGCACGGAGTTCGAAGAGGAAGAATACACAAAACAGCGCCGGTCCGGAGGGGAGAGTAGGGAAGGCCCATCTTCGATGGAAGAGGGATGGGTCCTCGTCGTGGGGATATATAAAATGAATGGGTCGCAGTTGCTGTGGTCTGATCGTTCCATGCAGCAAGGGTGACGATGCGCCCCAGGAAGCTTTGCAGCGGGATTCGGCCCAGTGGGTGGGTACGCGCGTGACACTAACATGACCACACCATACTTCCTTTGATAATTGTTAGCATGACGTAGTCTGGCCGTCGCCCACAACCGAGCTCTTCGATCCCTCGATCCTCTCGCCATTCGACCCCGTGGAATCCCCAGAGCCTGGAGCCTGGAGCTTGGCCACCTTGTTGATTTCGAGGCTTTTCGTGGGGAACACTCCAGTCTTTTGACCTCTTCTCATGCAAGACCCAGGGACATGTAGTCAGACAGCACAGTATGTGTCGCATGCAGTGTGCACTAGGTTCCTCTTACCGTAAACATTAAGCCATGCCGACAGCTCAAGGGGCCCACTCCCTGCAGAGCCGCCAGGCCGCCAGGCCGCCTGCCACAGCTCAACGGCGCTAGCTCGGTCTGTGCCGCCCGTGGCTCCCGTTCGCCCGTCCGGACATGGTGATGTCCTCGGTTAAGCCTTCAGGGGGCTTCCAAAACAGGCAGCTCTTGGGTCGATTCGACGTTTCTGACCTACTGGTAGATGTGTGTTTGATTCATTTAGGGTCTCTTTGATTCGCTGTCCCTTTGTTGCTCTCTTCTGTGAGACGCAGTCGTCGCTCGACCTGCAACTTGCCTCGCGCCTTCGTGGTCAGGGATCGCCGCGAGGACCGAGCCACCTTGCTCTGGCCTCTTCCTCTGCTTTGCCGTAGCACTACACCACTGCCGGGAAGCAGTTTTCACATACACCTGCTTCATGCGACTTACCTTGAATTGGTCTCGTGAACCATTTCTTCACTCATTTTGCAGATATCACTTTGAGCTGGTGACTTTCAGAAGTGTGATTGGCCTCATTAATTATCTCCAGTTGAGAGCTCATGCCATGGTATCATTGACCCCCCTCACGCACGCCGACGTGAGCGGCCATCCCGAACACAGAAACCCTCCGTATCCATGAAATTGCTCGCCTACGAAAACGCGACAACCGCGACGCCCGCCCAAATATGCAATCATCCAAGCTAGGCATCGACCGTCTTCTCGTTCCTGGCAAGTGCATCCTTCGGCGCGACGTCCGCGACCGTCTCGTCCGAGAACTTGAGATCCTCCTCGAGCGGCACCGTGTCCTTGATGCGCGTCCAGATGATGGGCGCGGCAAACACCAGCGCGGCGCCCAGGAGGCCCCACGTCGCGCCGAAGATCGTGTTGTACGGCTTCTTCAGGCCGTCGAGCCGCCAGAAGATGGCCGCGCCCGCCGACTGGATGCCCTTGTAGAAGCCAGCCAGGTTGGCGGCCTTGCGCGACGAGTTCGAGAGGGCGCCCATGTACCTGTTTGAGGAGGGCGAGGTCAGTTCCTGGTCACGGCCAATCCTGTGAGAGAAGGAATGGTGAATGCTTACCAGTAGATGCTCGTCTGCCACACGGCATCGAAGAAGCCGTAGAAGATGTACAGGAACATGGGTGCTATGTACTTCTCACCGCCATCGGTCCAGTCTATCTGGCCCTTGTACGTCGGGTCTCCGTTTGCATCGACAGCCTCGACGACATCGCGGGTGGTCTGCTGCTTCTGCCAATCGTACCCGCCTCCCCAGATGACGAAGGTGAGGACGAACAGAGTGGCGAAACTCACCTTCGCACGGAGGCTACGGCGGACCTTGTGGAAGTCGAGCGCGTACCCGAAGATGACGGCGCCAAAGATCTGTGCCAGCCAGTAGAGCAGGTTGTTGAGCGAGCGGGTACGAGTGTTGAAGTGAGCGGCGTTCATATCGTTGGTCTGATACGTGTAGAAGACATTGCTGGCGAAGAACATTGGGAAGAGCGAGATAATCCACGGATCCAGAGAGATGGTCTCCCAAAGGCCCTTGATTTCCGAGGACCAGCTGGGGTTCTTCATGAGGATGACGTGCGAGCCGTCCTCTCGCTGCACGCGATCGGCGTTGCATAGGAGCAGGGCCAAGACCGCGCCAACGGCCATGAGGACGATGAAGGCAGCGTACGTGCCGTCAGTTACGGGACCGGTCACGTTGTTGACATTCTGGCCGAGGGGGATCAGCGAGCCAATGACAGCGCCCAGGTTGAAGATGATCCAAAACCACGAGATGTAGCGGCCTTTCTTGTCCTCGGGAGGATAGCTCATCATGATGGCGCCCTGGCCCGTCCACAGGAGACCGGCGCAGACACCGAGCAGCGCTCCGGCGAATATGACGAAACCGTCATTCTTGGTGTGGGTGTAGCAGAGGAAGCTGGCTGCGTAGATGCAGTAGCCCAGGCCGCCGAGCGAGAGGGTCAGCTTGATGCCTAGGCGGTTGGCAAAGGTGCCCGAGAAGAAGCCGACGACCGCAAAGGTCGAGTACAAGGCGGTATTCGCGTGGTCCTGCACCTGGGTATCGAGCTGGCCACCGCCTCCGAGGCCGGTGAGAGAGTTGTACATGCCGGGGCACAGGAAACAGACCATGGAGACCATGAAGAGCTGCATCTTGGGAGACGCGTACCAGATCTCGCTCTTGCCGATCTTGTAGCCCTTGTACATCCAGCCTGCAGGGCGAGAAACAGGTCCGCCGGCATGGTGGGCGTGCGTCTCTGGGGCTGGAGCTGTGTCGACCGCGGTGTCCTTCTCAGTGGGCGTGACGGGGGATTGGGCAGCGGGCACGTCGGCCGCCGTCTCCTTGTTGTCAGCCATGCTGGAAATTCAGCAGAAAAGAGGTGCGCTCGCAGTGCTGGGTGAGGTTGAAGGACGTTGCCGCCTTTATCTCTTGGCTATTGAGAAGCCGCCTGGCAACGAAGGTGGGGTAGTAGTCTTTGGTGCAGACCTGTAGAGCTTCTGGGAGGTGAGGCGGTCAACAAGGGCGACCAGTACTCGGTTGAAGCAGTCTCGCGAGAGATGAGCTGCAAAAGAAGCTTCGAGAAAATCAATCATAAAAAAAGCAATCGGTCAAACTGGGGACGAGTGAAGAATGAATATGTTTTTGCAAAGGATCAGCCAGCCGAGGAGCTGCTGCGAGATAACAATCCATGCACTACAGTTCGGTTATCAACGAGACGCGTTGCAACGACTGGCAGGTTGCGGCGACTCTCAGCAGGAACTCACCTGGCGCAAGGGTTGCACGCGGGAAGGATCTGCTCAATGGGGTCTCACTCACTGCCAAATCAGAGTTTTTGGGAGCCGTTCCCTTCAGGACTTCTGTCTTAGCTTGACTGCAGTGTAGCACAGGGTCCAGACGAGCTGTTGGCGGCTTGGACGAAGGATCGATGTCGCCTGATGAAGGGTAGCATCAAACTAGGTACTGTGTAGCTACGGCATGGCACTGATGGCCACCTTTCTTTTCGGGAACGGACACGCTACGTAGCAACCGAACTTTTGAGATGCTCGTCTCGCTTATTACTCGAGGGACAATTGTTCAAAGGTCTGTGTGGCTGCTCTCTCGTCTCGAGCACCTGGGCAGCGATGCTCACCAAAACGTAAGCGCTTGACCACATGAGGATGCCCAGATCAGACGGGGTGATAAGGGAGAAGAGGGGTCCCAGTGGCGCCACAGCAAATCTCAGCCTGTCGAGAACGAAAGTCCGTTAGCACTTCGTATCAGAAATAGGATTTGCCTGGTCATGACACTGGCGGGCAAAGACTGCTTTTGTTGGAGTCGACAATCGAGATGCTCCAGGTTGCATTGTACTCGGTCATCCGAACCCCCCGACCCTTGTCCTTGACTGGATCGTCGTTCGTCGTTCGTCGTTCGTTCGTCCCGACTCCCCACACCACATGCCAGCCATGCAAACACACCTACCACACCCCTAACCTCTTGTGAGATCTGGGGTAAATCCAATCTCAATACCACATGTTCGGGCTCGGAATTTCGCATCAAGACACCAACTCGAGCTGTTTCAACGGACGCCCTCTCGTATTATCCAAGCATTGCTCTGATCCATCATTGAAGAACCCTTGAGTAGAGATGTAGGCATCGCAATCCAAGCTCATGATGCGATACCAACACCACACAACAACCCCCCACCGACAACGTGCATCCATCCTTCAGATAAGACGTGTCCCGGCCCGAATGCAGAAACGGCCCATTGGCCCCCCTTGGCGGGCACCTCTTCAGCCTGTGCGAGCCCGAAGCTGTAAGCTGATTGGGTTCCCCATCCGTGGTCAGCTGCCCGCGAGGAATGGGCACCCCCCAAGACCCTGTGTGTCGCACACACAGTAAAGGGTCGTCCTGTCCTGTCCTGCCCTGTGGCCCCTCAAGTCACCAACACGCAGGATGTCGCCCATGTAACGTTCCCCGGGCTGCAACTGGCCATTTGTCAACGGCCAGGGCACACTTGGCTTTCGCAGTGCCGTGGCAGGAGTCGGCATTGGGACTAGACTTCTTGTGTCTCCATTCGGAAGCTTATTAGGACGCTTTGCAAGAACTAGTGAATGAGTTCTCTTTCGTCCGTGGTCTGGCGCCGCTCCTGTCCTTGCACGTGGTGTCCTCGAGGCTGATGGCGCCTCATCACATGCGAATGAAGCAGAACGCCTTTCAACTCCACCAGCACTCGTACACATTACAATGAATGTCAGTCAAATCTCAATTCCAGGAGTATTACCTGGGGCGTGGTCCCAAATCGCCGAGATCCGGCTGACTGTTGCGAACTGGAAAGCACCTGTTGTACAACAGTTGACCGCGGGACACTTCCCCATCCAGTGTACTGATCTCTCATGTCTGCGACCACATGATATCAGCTCTCTCTCTCTCTCTCTCTCAAGTGCTTACATATGTAGATCCTTTTGTCGTGTATCATACAAACCTGCGCCGAAATTTCGCCTGAGAAGTTCGGTCGAGACCTTGTAATGATTGGCGACGCGTGCAATAATTCCATTTCCGTTCTTTAGAAACATAGCGACTGAATTTTTTCAGTTGACAATCGATCCAACGGATGCCCCATGCTTTTATTCAGGCTTATAGGCTGTTTGTTGAGTCAGTGAATGACCGCAAGTCAACTTCTATTCCTAGTTCAGTGTTATCGATGTTCGTGCTTGCATCGAATTCCATAATCGCAAATCAATGTCATTGTTTCGAGCAAAAACGATGCCGATACTGCGCTGCAATAGCACCTCCTTTTATTTCTCCACCGTGATGTTGATCCAATTCTTCAATTTGAAGCTAGAACGCGGATCATTGCGGGACGACATCGATGCATTCTGTGTCGACAAAAAAGAATCTTTGAAGGGAGAGGCACATTTGTGAGGCACAGGAGATATGACAATGGTGGACATGCTTTGGGCAATGTCGAGCATATTCCCGTGCAATCTTTGGACTGCTTATTTATGAAGGAAGAGACACTCCAGTAAGTCCCGTCCTGAGCGAGGAATTTCCTCTACTAGTATACAATGCACGTCAACCTTCTACAAAACAAGAGCAGATCGGTCATCTTTTATACGTGACAAAGCGTTTTCTGATCTGCTCAAGCATTTTACCGTCATGTAGAAGCAGTGTCGTCGACATCGATTCAAGCAAATGCGGCTGAGTTTCGGTCTGATGAATGCGAAAGGCTTGACTCTAGAGATCTTGTTGATCTCTCACCATCTATCTGTACGAATTTAGACACATAAGATTGTGAATGTCAGGCCCAAGTCGCTCTGCCAAGTCGCTTGCGTTGTCGATGCGGCTGCAATATACTCAGTGTGTTTCAACACCAATCACGCTGTCAGAAAAAGTCTGGGCGCGCGGAGGTCGTGGCTCAGAAGGCTCCAGGCTTTGGGGTAATGCCACCCATTTCTCTTGTTGATCTTCCAGTTCTTCCGCGAATCCCTCCTGCCGGCAAACATGCCAAGACGTCTTGTCATCAACGTGGTAACTAATTCATGTCTGCCCTGCATTTAACCGGAGCCGGCAGTTTTCAATCTTTTGGAACAAGCATCGATAATCATTAAGCTTACATTGAACCTTGTCAGAGTTGTAGATCTGGGCGCCGCACTTATTACCGAGAGTATCTCATCAGTGGTCCGGAGAACATTCTACGAGCCTAGGCAGATACTTGGGTACCGAACGATAGTATGGGCCATGAGCTACCACCTATTGTACCTTTCTTTCGTAACGGCGGTTCAAGAGAAAAAAGCCTCCTGCGTAGAGAAGAGCGAGCCTTTGACGCTGTGACAGCTACTGTCTGAATTTACCGTTGGCAATCGGGGATGCTGACAGCATGGGGGAACAATACAGGGAGGATCTATATTCACTCAACATATATAATCAAATTCGAGGCGTCTGAAATACCACAGTGCATACCACATGTGCATTCATTGTGGACAGCTGACTCCTGGGGTGGCTCCCAAGGCCACCATTTGCCAGTTTCTGCATTGGCACGGCCTCTCGTGGGTCTATTCTCCGGCCGAGGTACACGAAATGCAACCTCAGCAATCAATTTCATGAGATTTTAACAGCTGACTTCCCAGCTTCGGCAGAATAGAGCCTGGAGATGATTAATTCTAGACATCACTAATTACCGGCCCTTCCAGCCATCTCGAAAGGAATACCCAGGGATGTTCGATGACTCTGTCTAGGGGCTGATCAGTCTCAACGGCGAGGTCTCGTCCGCAAGATGGTCCAAGTCAGTTCAGGATTCTGAGAATTCAAGAAAGCAGGATCAAGCATAGTAGGTAATCGAGTCCTTCGTATACTGGACGCCATAATTTCTGGAAAATGACTCTTCAAATTGGTTCTCGAAAAGAACAGCGAGCCTTTCGACAAAATCTGTGCCAATAGAACGCGGGATTTAGTGTGATATCTCAGGTCACAAATTTCTCTTTCCTAGCTGTGTTTGAATCCCCAGGAGAAGAAGCTTCTCCCGCCCTCCCCATATCTACTTAGGTACATAGGTGCTTGGACACTTGGCAACCATACCCGACGGTTCACTCCACCCGGTGCCTGGCTAGTATTGGGCAAGGGCTCAGACTGCTACCAACAGCGTTGGAGAGCAGGAAACCTTGCACAGAGCGCAATTTGTGGAGATCTGCCATATCTGAGCACGTGCAAGTGGCTAAAGGTCGTGGAGGAATATAAGTCGCCGTTGATATTAGATTGCCCCGAGCTCCGTTATTACCCATATGGTATCTGTTGCTCCTCAAAGGACCAAATACCAATCGGGTGCTCTCCTCCTGTAGGAGTTTTCTTCAGGGGCGGAATCCTTCCTTGGGTTGTCGTTGTGACACTAATATACTGCGAGCCAAAGGATGTCCATGAATAGGCCGCAGTCACGCGGTGAGGCTTCTAATGGAGTGCTGGCTAGGACAACGATGAGAAAACTCGGAATGCTGTGGCCGAGTCATCGCTACTTTCGGACCTGCGTTCCTGATTGCCGATCTAATTTCTGGATTTTACATCTCGGAAGCCAAGAGGTGACATTCTTCTCACTCTCTTGTGACCAACATCAACTACCTAGGAACACAGCGCAGGGTGCCATGTGGCGAATGTCAGTGTATATAAAGACCACAGAGAGGCGCCACTTGGACTTATATGATCATACCAGGGCAGGGAATTTGACAACTTTGAGTATTTCACAGATTCGTATCAGAGGCATCATGAAGTTCTCAACAACAGCTGCGGTGGCCTGTGCTACCACGGCCCTCGCCGCGCCGTCTCAGGAGAAGCGTCAGACGCAGGGCTGCTCTTCTGCCGTCACTCTTGACGCCTCGACCAATGTGTTCGCCAAGTATAAGCTTCATGCCAACAGCTACTACCGTGCCGAGGTCAACAACGCCAGCGCGGCCATCACCGATGCGAGCCTGGCCGCTGCCGCCAAGAAGGTCGCCGACGTGGGCACTTTCCTGTGGATGTGAGTTCATGCATGTGCATATGGGTGTGGCGGACTATTGATAAAAACAAATAAAGACTGGCTCAACTTGTACAAAGTCCACCACTGACGTTCACACCAGCGACACCATCGCCAACATTGCAAAGGTCGAGCCCGCGATCGCCGACACCCCCTGCAGCGACATCCTGGGCCTGGTGATCTACGACCTTCCGGGGCGCGACTGCGCGGCCAAGGCGTCCAACGGCGAGCTCGCGGTGGGCGAGCTGTCGCGGTACAAGAGCGAGTACATCGACCCGATCGTGGCGCTCATCAAGAAGCACTCGAACACGGCCTTTGCGCTCATCATCGAGCCCGACTCGCTGCCCAACCTCGTCACCAACTCGGACCTGACGACGTGCCAGAACTCGGCCTCGGGCTACCGCGACGGCGTCGCCTACGCCATCAAGAACCTCGACCTCCCCAACGTCGTCATGTACCTCGACGCCGGCCACGGCGGCTGGCTCGGCTGGGACGCCAACCTCAGCCCGGGCGCCAAGGAGCTCGCCAACGCCTACAAGGCCGGCGGCAGCCCCAAGCAGTTCCGCGGCTTCGCCACCAACGTGGCCGGCTGGAACTCCTGGGACCAGTCCCCTGGTGAATTCTCCAGCGCCCCGGATGCCAAGTACAACAAGTGCCAGAACGAGAAGATCTATGTCGAGTAGGTTCCATTGACGCCCAAGCGCTTGCATTGGTTGTCATTATCGGATTGTTGGATTCGCTGACGATGAACTCAACAGCACCTTTGCGCCTCTGCTGTCGCAGAACGGCATGCCAAACCACGCCATCGTCGATACTGGCCGCAACGCCGTCACGGGCCTTCGTGCTGAGTGTAAGTACAAGTAATTCAAAACAGAAATCTCCAAGGGGCGTCTGAGGTAGAACTCGGAGCATATTGGCTGACAAACAAAAAGGGGGTGACTGGTGCAACGTGAACGGCGCTGGTTTCGGTGTGCGACCCACGAGCAGCACTGGCGACGTGAGTTCTTCCCTTCTTGTGACACAAAATTCAAAGTAGCACCGTGCTGTTACAAACCATGTTCCTGACAAACGCCTCGCGCACCCGCAACAGGACCTGGCAGATGCCTTCGTCTGGGTCAAGCCAGGTGGCGAGTCGGACGGCACCAGCGACACGAGTGCCACACGATACGACAGCTTCTGCGGCAAATCAGATGGTAAGGCCCAGACAATAATATTGACAAGATGGGTGTTCGCATTGCTAACTCATATGTACAGCCTACAAGCCGGCTCCTGAGGCTGGAACGTGGAACCAGGCCTAGTAAGAACACACACCCCCCTCCTCAAGATTTGCGGACCAGGTGACTGACATAGGGGATAGCTTCGAGATGCTCCTCAAGAATGCCAAGCCGTCATTCTAAAGCTCCTCATAGCTTAGAGAAAGTATCAGCTTTGGTCGAGATATGGTGGCCCCGTGCGACTCCCGAGGCGCATTTTTACTTCAAGCCAGACTAAACATGATTCACGGGAACGACTTAACATGTACATAAAATCCCCAATGAAATGTTGATATTGCAATCGACGTATTTCTGAACCCCATTGATGTTTTGTTTTGATGCTGCTCTTTTGCACGTCTGATGAAGTTCTACCATCCGCAATGACAAGACATCTGGATGCATATTGTTATGATCTACATTTATGCAGGCCGCCGCTTTTTTGCGGCCGTTTTGACTGCGCAGAGCCGTGCGTAGTCCATCATTAATAAGAGCAGGTGCCACAATTAAAGGCTCTATGCGAGCACCCACCGTTGATACCTTCCCTGGACGTGTCAAGCTCCGCAACATCGCGTGTCGACATCCCCTATCTCAGCTGCCCGAATAGGCAGCTGAATTAGCCGGCAGATGCCAATGCGACGTCGGGATTGGGACTGCACCCTGGTCCGCGGGTCCGCTGCGCAGGTGATTGATTGCGTGCCTAAGTCCTGTACCTGCGCTATCATTGCTGGAACCGAGTGATGTCTGTCGAGTTATTTTACCTATAAATTGAGATGCCAAGGTGAGGATCGAAGAACCAAGCCTTCTCGTCCTCTTGGCCACCCTCCTTCTTTCGCTCCAGACCACTAGAAGACAGTGACAGCTGCCAACATGGGTCTCTTTCATGCAGCCTCTGTGCTCCTGGCACTTGCATCCACAGTGACGTCTGTCCCAGCATGGAGCAGCCAGAATAAGGATTCCGTGGTTGTTGAGAGCTTATCGGCCCCTCCACGGGGCTGGGTCAAGAATGAGACCCAGCAGGTGGACAAGGATGCTGACAGGATCCGGCTTCGCATGCATCTTGTCAACCAGGACATGGACAAGTTCGAGGAACTCGCTCTGAACGTATGTGCAGATCTCTCCACGCTCCTCCTGCTTGCTCAGGCGATGCAAATTACTGACAACTAGTACGGCCCAGATCGCAACACCAGGCCACCACCTCTATGGCTCTCACCTGTCACAGCAGGCCATCGATGCTATCATTGCCCCCAAGGATGAGTCTGGCGAATTGGTCATGGCCTGGCTCGAAAGTGCTGGCCTTGGCGACCATGCTACATACTCGGCCCGTGGAGACTCGATCATGGTTGACGCCAGCGTCTCCCAGATCGAGAAGCTTCTGGACACAGAGTACAACGCCTACCGCAACACGGAGACCAAGGAAGTCGTCCTCCGCACTCTCGAGTTCAGCCTCCCCGGCGCCCTCAAGAGCCACGTGGACACGGTCCAGCCGACAACCTTCTTCGGCTTCCGCTCTTACAAGTCGGGCGTCTCAGGGTTCCGCCCTCTGGACGACGAGGCCACCGTGAACGCCCAGATCGAGGCGGTCGGCGCCGTCACAGGCTGCTCGTCCAACATCAACCCGACCTGCCTAGCCAACCTCTACAGCTTCGCGTCGGCCAAGAACTACAACACGGGCCTCCTGGGCATCGCCGGCTTCCTCGAGGAGTACGCGATAGCGTCCGACCTCAAGACCTTCCTGTCCAAGTACGCCGCCGAGGGCAACACGGGCCAGTCCTTCAGCTGCGTCAGCGTCAACAGCGGCTCCTGTCCGACGGCCGCTTCGCAGGCCGGCACCGAGGCGAACCTGGACGTGCAGTACGGGCGCGGCATCAGCGAGTCGATCCCCATCAACTACTACAGCACGGCGGGGCGCGGCGAGTGGGTCGGCTCCGGCACCAACACCAACGAGCCCTACGTCGAGTTCCTCGAGTACCTGCTGGGCCTGTCCAGCGCGGCCCTGCCCAACACCCTGTCCATCTCGTACGGCGACACCGAGACGACCGTGCCGGACAGCTATGCCACGCAGGCATGCAGCCTCTTCCAGCAGCTCGGCGCCCGCGGGGTGTCGGTCCTCGTCGCGAGCGGCGACAGCGGGGTCGGCGGATCGGGCGAGTGCTCCGTCAACGGCAGCAAGCAGTTCGCGACGTCGTTCCCGGCCTCGTGCCCCTGGGTCACCACGGTCGGCGGCACGACGGGCACGGGGCCCGAGGCCGCCTGGTCGTCGTCGGGCGGCGGCTTCTCCTACCTCTTCCCGCAGCCCAGCTACCAGGCCGCCGCCGTCAAGTCGTGGGTCGCCTCGGGCACCGCGAGCTCCGTGTCGGCCTACTTCAACGCCTCGGGCCGCGCCTACCCGGACGTCGCCGCCCAGTCGACCGACTTTGTCATCGTCGTCGACGGCTCCTCGGGGCTCGTCGACGGCACGAGCTGCGCCACCCCGACCTTCGCCTCGGTCATCCAGCTCGTCAACAGCGACCGCGTTGCCAACGGGAAGGCCGGGCTGGGCTTCCTGAACCCCTGGCTGTACGCGAATGCGACTTCTGCTCTTACCGATATCAAGACGGGAAGTATCTCCGGCTGCTCCGGGCAGATCTCAGGAGCTGGCTTCAAGGCGGTCTCGGGTTGGGACCCCACGACTGGCCTGGGAACGCCCGTCTTCACCTCGCTGCTTGCCCTATCGAGCAGCACTTGAGCACACCTGGGCATCGTGGAACCGAACACGGAACTGGATGGATGATGCCCCTTGAGAGATTCAAGTAGAATTGCAGATACCCGCCTTCAATGAATTACAATTAGGTGGACTTACTTGCCGCGTCCCTTGCATTTGTGGCTTGGGGGTTTCAATGTGAACATTGGGTGAAATGCGCGTTGATTTTCCAGATGAGACTGAGCTCGCGCCCAGATCTAGAAGGATGAGAAGCCCCGGCAGAGTCTATATACTTACACATGTACAGTCAGATCAGCCTAGCAAGCTTGTTGTGCACATTTCGCCGGCTTCGTTCTCGTCGCTTCCGACCCAACCACCCACATGCAAGCAGTTCAAATTCGCAGCCCTGACCTCGGCCTACGAGCTCCTCTTCCCATACGGCTCGAAGGGGAAGAAGGCACTAACAACCGCCATGGCTACGAACAGAGCGGCACACAGGTAGATGGGCACAGGGGTGCTGGTGTCTGCAAAGGTGGCAATGACGGCGCTGAGGATGCCCATGACCCTGGCACAGGCGACCGCGACGCCGTTCCCGGTGGCACGGTGCGCGCTGGGGAGGACCTCTGGCGTGTAGGCGTAGAGCGTGCCGTAGTAGATGTTGAGGCAGAAGCCGATGGCGCACGAGAAGCCGGCGTTCTGGGCCGCCGAGCGCACTGCCGTGTAGGCGAAGAAGAAGACCATGGTCATGAGTGCTCCAATCACCATCGTGTACCGGCGCCCGAGGAAGGGCAGGTCGCACATCCAGCCTGCCAGCATGGGGCCGAAGATGGATGAGACGTTGACTAGTGCGTAGTTGCGCCAGGTTTCATACTGCGGAAATTGGGGATTAGGCTTCGAATACCGGATAAGAAACCTTATAAGAGGAATATTGTGGATACGACTTACGGTTGTCTCTGCGAAATCTGCTCCACGAGTTGCAAGGTAAGTGCTGCATCGTGTCAGTAAAGATTGTCTCATGAATCTCTTGGGGTTTTGGCAAGCGGCATACGGAAGGAAGACATAGAACAATGGATAAACGAGCCCGATGAGGGTCCAGGACAGCCATATCAATAGGGTGGAGGTGCCTATTGCCCTGGTCGCGAACAGACCCCTGAGATGTGTGGAGAACTCGTTTGCTGAGAAGCGATTCTTGCTGTGGGCCCCTCTGACTTCACCACACTCCTCAAGCTTCTCGAGTGTCAAGGATATCTGGCGGTTGTACTTTGTCGCCAGGGACTGGAGCGTTTCAACCACTTGAGCATCCTCCCCTAGACCGAGCAGATACTTTGGAGTCTCTCTCAACCGCACCACGGTCACGCGTAGGACCGACATGACGAGGACCAGTGCTCCAGACGTGATCATTGTATCTGCGCTCCTGTTAGACTGCAACGGGTCACGTTGGTTTTGCTTTTCTTAAGAAAGCATCACTTACATCTCCATCCCATGTTGTTTTCCCTCGTGCAAGTCTCGACACTTGCGCAATTCCATCTCTCAGGGACTACAGAATGCACCAGCATCATCAGCGCTGACAACTCCATCTTATTTTTCATGACATGCTCTGTGGGCCATTGAGTAGGCACGACACCTCCCAAAGCACTTACCCATGAATCCCCAGGCAATGAAACCCGTGATCGCCTGGCCAAAGCCCCACCAAGCAGCGAGAAATGTCAGCACCCATTGCTTCTGGGAGGGCAGGTACTCGAGGAACACAGTCGTGTCCAGGATCAGGTTCCCGCCCGCGCCAAAGCCCACGAGGGCGATGAAGAACCCCAGCGAGGCCCAGTTCGGCATTGCGCCCGCGATGAGGGTGCTCACGGCGCAGATGAACATGGAAATGTTGAAGGCATGTCGGCGGCCAACAATATCAGCAGAGAGGCCCCAGAAGATGGCACCGGTCAGCATGCCGACGTAGACGGCGATGGTGAGGGCGCGGGCGTAGCCGACCTCACCAAACTCCATGAAGGCCTGCGCGGCGATGATTGACTGCAGCAACAGGACCAGCGAGTCGACGGCGTAGCCGAAGCCATTGAGCCCAAACAGCTTCCAGTGGTAGTTTGTCCAGCCAATCTCGTCGATGGCGTTGTTGACAAGGTGCATCTTCATGTTGAGCGCCGGGTCGAGGTCCTGCAGGGCGAGGATGTCCTCGCCGTCCCTGAGCGAGCCGTCATCGCCGGCGTGGGTGTCGGTCAGCACGCCCTGGTCCGGGATCCTGGCCTTTTCGTCGCCTGCCTCCAGCGTGGGGCTGGGCTTGCTGTCATCGACGTTGGCTGCCATGGTTGTGGCTTTGTCTGGTGGCACCACGGATTCTCGGTGCGTTAGAGGAGCGGGAGACCCCTCGCCAGACGTACGTGAAGAGAAGAAGGAGGAGGAGGGCTCAACACAGGCGTGCTGAAATATTGCGGCTTGGTGAGTGGTGGATTGGCCAATTTGGGAGGGCTACGGCCTTGATCGCCACAACCATGGGAACTCTGAAGCTTGCGGAAGAGGGAGAAAAACTTAAACGCGGGAATCGAGCCTCAGATACGACTACAGGCTGGGCACGGCGCGGCTTTTAGGATACTGGCCAGTCTGTAGGGAATGGTGTCGCGTGATCCCTGGCCGTGGGCTTATCTACCAAGCAATTGTGCATGCGCCATGATGGCAGCCAAGGTGCGGTGCACACACACCGCACGATCGAGGAAGAGTCGGGGAAAAGAAAACATGGCCATTGGCAGGGGGGAGGGGCGGAAGGGCAGGGACTGAGGATCTGGAGGGAGAGACAGATTGCCGGTGTCAGTGATAGTGATAGCAACAAGCACCAGGACTAGGTACCATAGCCATGGAGTTGCCCGCCCACGTGCCGCCCTCGTGCTACGCTCTAGCGCTCCTGATAGGTCGTGCCGGCTCCAGACTATCCTTGCTACGTTGTGTTGCCAATTCGGCCTTACTCGTTGGTTCTGATTCAAGGCTGGTCATTAATAAGAATGCTGGGAAAGGAATTGCAGAGACCAACCAGTGTTTTAAACTGGGGAACAAGTAGTCTAAGAACCAGTTCAGGTCAGTACCTCGGTACTTGATTGAAAGAGGGACAAGAGTTGGGTCAGGGTTAGGCTTGGAGATCTACAGGGGAGTACCCCCCCCCCCAAACCCTGTCCTAAATACACCACTCTCTCCCTTTTCGCATACATTGCTCCTTCTGTCACCTTGCAAATTGTAATTGGTAGTTCGCTTCTGAGCTTACTACTAACTTGTTTTCAATTTCTCTTCTTTTGAATTGCAGCAGACAAAACTGTCACTCACACAATCTGCGATATTATGTGAGGTAAATGCCGAATGCCGAAGACCTTCTAAGAGTCTACCGGCCAAAGGATCCGACTTCAGACCAGACGACGTCACTTCATGAAGTCGATCTCTAATTAATGTCCCACTCAAGTGAAAACGCCCCCTTTCACATACCAATGCGATTCTACTGCAGGAACAACAAGAGAAAACCTTTGCAACACATCAACACTGTCTCGAGAAATTAATCAATCAATCAACTTTGTCTGATCTAATTTATTAATCACCCGGACCGGATCGCATTGCACACATACCACACCAAAAATGCCCGCAGTAACAACCACAATCCCCACCCTGACAATCGCGGCCGCCAAGGCAGCAACAGCCGCCGCCGAGGCAAAGGCCGCCGAGCTCGGCATCCCGATGAACATCGCCGTCGTGGACAGCAGCACGCACCTGCTCTCCTTCGCGCGCATGGACGGCGCCAAGCTGACCTCGGTCAACATCGCCATCGACAAGGCCTTCACGGCCGCCGGCCACCGCCTGCCCACCTCGGCCTACAAGGACGTCGTGTGGCCGGGCGGCGCCGCCTACGGCATAAACGGGACCAACGGCGGCCGCTTCAACGTCATCGGCGGCGGCGTGCCCGTCACGGGCCTCGCCGGCGAGGTCCTCGGCGCTGTTGGCTGCTCCACCGGCACCCCGGCCCAGGACGAGGAGGTCGCGAGGGCGGGCGTCGAGGCTGTTGAGCGGCTGATCAAGGAGGAGGGTCGTGGGGCGCTGAAGGCTAAGTTGTGATGAGGCAGAGAGAGAGCCCTTTCGCTTGAGTGATGGAGCATGCCGGGCTACAAGGCAGGAGTCGAGCCGCAAGGCGCTGGCTTTTATGAAAAGCCATACCAGCTCCTTTGTATCTATCTATCTACCTCCGCATCTGCATGGTTGGGTGCACACTGGCTGAGGTGATAACATGGAGCGTATACCATCTCACAAAGGAAATCACCGAGTCGGTTTCAAAGGTTCATAATATTATATTTTACAATTCGCAGTGATCTGCGAGGTCCCTTGACTGCATTTCCTTTTCCCTACCACTGACCCCGGACCAAGAGTGGCCGGCCTATCCTGACCAATTTATCCGTCATTATACTCACTAAGAAAGTGCTATGGAAAGAAAAGCCGAAAGGACTGGTCATGGCCGAGTCAAGACTTTCCAGGTGCGGGCAACACGCAATATGGAGCGGGCAGAAGTCAGATGCCCTCTGTTCATGGACGCACGTAAGAGCGGCAAGACGTCTTGAAACGACGCTCTACCGTCATCAACCGTAAATGTCAAGATGCAAGCTTACTTGAATTTCAAGTCGCGGAGCATGAACGACAAATGCTGAAGGGATGAACGCCCGCAGTCGGAAGGAAGTCGCCCTCAGGCGGCTGCATCTTCCCTCGAGAGAACCCCGGGGTGAGGAGCAGTCAGGCGGTGATATCAAAGTGGGCGAACGAGGTTGAACCTTTTCAAGTTTGCCCAAGCAACGTCAGACCAAGCACATCAAGCGCATCAAGCTCAAAGAGTTCGTCCGTGCAGATTGCGAATCATGGCCCATAGAGGCTGTCACGCCGCTGTCAGGACTACGATCAAGTGGCATCTCATGAAGAAGTGTCAAATCAATCGAAGCCGCTAGGTGCGACACCAGTTGCCTCACCGGCCTTGTCAGAAGTCGATGGAAATGTCAAGTCGGCCCACAAGGAGAAAGGCCCTTTTCTTTTCGCAAAACAGTTTCCCGTGGAGAATGTGGCGCGCAGAAGATGATGTGCTCAAACAATGAAAGGCGGAAGAAAAGCCGGGGTATAGAGATGAAGCTGGACGAATCTCAAAACGGTGCATCTCTCTGGCATGGAATGGCTTCATCAGGATGCGGGTTTAGACGGACAGCCGCCATGTCAGTCAACATCGATGCAGTGGTTCAGTCGGGTCAATCTCTCTCTCTGCAGAGGACGTCACGCAGTTGGCCGCGTCTCGTGCGCATGGCCGGTTACGATGTGCCGGGTGGCTTGGAAGCGTCGCCCTGGCCTGCAGCTTGTTGTGCAGCAAGGGACTGGTACCATAGGGCCAGGTAGTTCTGGTAGCCGCCGTCTGCCGGGTACATCAGTAAATGCTCGTATCACTAGGGCCTTGCCCGAAGGATGGGCTAGAAGAGTTATACTTACAGGCTGCATATGGGTCAGCTTGGCCTTCTGCGCCTGCTTGAGCCGCAGGTGCTCTGGACTGTTGATTGTTAGAAGGTGGCTGCCCGTAGTTGGGATTGTCGTAGTCCCGGTGTTGGCCACGACCGCGGCCTCCGCCTCCGCCACCACCTCCGCCGCCGTTGCTCTTCTGTCTCTGAATCCACCTGTTAGCATAGGCTTAAGATATCATGGATGTGTCAATGAGACTTACAACTGCTTCAACCTTGTCCTCGATGGCTCGCTTGGCCCGCTCGATTGCGTCCCGGCTACCGACAAGCTCGATCTCCCGCTCGGCCTCACCAGGGGCAGGTTGCTGTGAGACATTGATCTTGCAGCCAGTTTGGTTCTGCATCTCACGAATGGTCTCGCCGCCCTTTCCAATGATCATACCGACCGCCTCGTTGGGGACGTAGATTGCATCGTTGACCTTATCGTGGCTGTTGTCCCGCTGGTTAGACCGGCCTTGTTGCTGCTGGTTGTTGCCGCCAGAATTAGTATTTCGACTGTCGCTGTCCACAATCTCCATGATGAGGTCCTTGGCCTGAGCGGCGGCGGCGTAAGGACCAATGAGGTTGACCGGGCGTAGCCCGTTGACACTCTTGGACTCGCCAACAATATTGACGTGACAGCCACTCCTCTCCTGGAGGTCACGGATCGTCTCTCCTCCTCGTCCAATGATGAGGCCAACGGTGCGGTCAGGCACCATGATCTGCAAGCACTCCTCTCCGTCTTTGAGATTTATCTGGCCACTGGTAGGGTCGACAGTCGGAGGCGGGCGAGCCTGGCCACGGTCCAAGCCGGCTCGGGCGATTGCGCCCATGCCACTGTCTTCGATGATCCGCTCGATAGAAGCCTTGGCTTCCGCTCTTCTAGCGCGGGGGCCGGTGATCTTGCACTGCCGAAACTTATCGTCGCCGCTGTGGGGTGCCAGGAACTGAACCCGACACTTTGTCTCGCCTTCGACACGTCGGAGATTCTCTCCCTGCCTTCCTATGATGAGGCCGACGAGGCTCGCCTCAATCTGCATAGTCTCGGACGAATTGTCATCTTCTCCGCGGAGGGGAGAGCGTTGACGCGCGGAGTTGGCACCTCGAGGTGAGAATGCACCGCCGCTCTGACGGCCGCGGGGACCGGGAGAGTATGACCTCTCGCGACCGTGATCGCGAGCAGAACGATCACCGCGACGCTCATCTCGGTAGGGGTTGTAGTTGTCGTGAAAAGCCTCGCGGCGAGGAGGGGATCTGGAACGCGACCGGCGACGACCATCGTTCCCAGCGTAGACAGGAGGCCGCTCATAAGGAGCAAGGTTGTTGGCGGCAGCGACAGCCTTTGCTTTTGCTATGGCATCTTGAATGCTCACGGTGCCCGAGGTAACGGGCTTGATGGCGCTCAAATCGACAGTTACGCTCGACGAGGGCTGGGGGTAGCCGTAGGCCCCAGGAGGTGGGTAGTTGGTCTGCTGCTGTATGGGTGTGGCACCCGGTGGCATGGCATAGCCTTGGGCAGGAGGGTAGGATGGGCCTGGAAGACCAGGCTGGCCTTGAGTAGGGGTTGTCGTCGCAGGTCTCTGTTGAGTAGCTAAAGATCGAGGTCAGGCTCAGGTCAGCTGGAGTTGACGGGGTGGAGCAAAAGGGGATAAAGGTGCGTAAGGGAGTGCCTACCTCGCAATTGCTCAAGGATCTGCTGGATATCTGGTGTTGCACCCGCCATCTTGGGGGTCGGAGTTCCACAGCCGTACAGGTTTTGATTCGTTGTAGGTGTTAATGGTTGAGAAAGGGAGCTGTCAAGTTCTGGAGGCGGTCACTTTCTCAGAGTTTTCTGTCGTTGTGGACAGAGGCCAAGAGAGAAACGGGGCGGGCTGATTGAGCGCGAGTGCGCGTGCGCAACGAACAGGACTCGGCCCAGTTGTCCAAGACTAGTCGAGTCGCTGCGTCGGCTAGAAAGGACAATGGCAAGAAGAACCCACGAAAACCTTTTTGTTTTGTGGTTGAGGAGCTAGCCAGCCTCGACTTGATGGACAAAGACTTGGGCTGCAGGTGCAGTTGCAGGTCGCGAAAAAGCAGGTTATTGCTGGCAGGGAGGTGGTCAGGAGGGAGGGAGGGTGAAGCTGCAAAAGGTGTCGCAAAAAGAAATGCAAAGGTCGGACGGAGGTAATGCGCCGCCCCACTAAACCAAACCAAGCTACGCGGTCTGGACTTCTGGGCCTCTGTGGGCGGACTTGTGTGCTCTGGTGCTCTGGTTGTGTTACTGCCAGCCGTGCCCTCTGCCCTATGCGCGCTAATGGTCCTGGTAGACCACCTGGAACCTTGGATGGCGATGGGCTGGAGGGTGGAGCCAGGGCAAGGCCCACCTGACTCTTCCTAGCTTTTCAAACAAGCAACGAGCAATCGAATGGAGTAGGGCCAAACACACAAATTTTGTTTGGATGGCATTCGTTACGAAATCAATGGATTGCAGGCCAGCAGAATGGAATCATGGTGACGTCTTGTTGGTTTGTGGCTGGATTGGCTGGGATGGCTGGAATGAGATGGCTTGTAATACGTGCTTAAAGTATTGTGTGTTGCACCTCAAGAGCTCCACCCATCCACTCAACTGCTGTGGGCAGCAGATCGTCTTCTGCACCTCAGTGCCGCTGCGGTCTGGGGCAGCACAGGCCACCTCATGTTGCACCACCATCATCACTGCCGCGGGCCTCGACATCCTGGACCACTCCAGACTGGATATGCATCTGTTCCTTCCAAGATTCCAAGAGGTTAATGCCCTTGTCTTCATGATTTTCATTGAACACATCAGATACTTGGATGCGCACCCACTATATTTGAGTTGGTTATCGTCTCATTTACTGTTGAATACCACCTCCACTGTGCGCCTGCTACTTGGCGAGCATTGTGCAGCGATCTTGTCATTGTTGCATCCAGACATGTGATGTATCATATGTGCTGCTCACGCCTTAGCCCTCTCTCAGTATCTTCCCCCAGCCTGCCCTCCCGGTATCTCATAATTGGCATCTGGAACACTGCGGATAAAGCTGAGTCTAGGTGCCTTCGTGTTATGTCCTGGGCTGAATGCCATGCCTCCGTCGCCATCACCATCCAGTGGTCTTCGCCTCTTCGTTGACAATATCATTTCTTGACGAGACCGAAGAAACGTTGATTCTCTCTGTTATCTCTGGTACGGGGCTTGGGGGCATGACTTGCTCCATAACCGCCCGCATGTCATGCAGCGGCAGCTTTGGGAGGTCGTCCAGGTGGAGAAACATCTGCATGACCTTTGAGTATTGGAGGTTTCTGTAGCTTCTGGGCTGGCTCGTCGCGGTAGTTTTCCCTTTTTTTTTTTTTTTTTTTTTCTCAGGAAACATCGCACTATATCCCATAGAGCCGCCCGCAGCGACGTTGGCACACCAAGGCTTCGGCAAACAACATCCATGGGCTCCCCCACTAGCCATTCCCCGGGTGGCTGGAAGAAGCCAGTCTTCAGATCGAGATTCGCCTTGCACACCAAAGTATCCAAGTCCTTGAGGTATTGGTCGCTGTGCCATACAGGGATTGGGGTCGAGAAGCAAGCCAGGAGAAACTTGACCCACACCGCAAGCGGCTCTGGCGAGTCCTCGCCCTCGACCATGGCATCTGGATCGGCTCCGTGGCCCAAAAGCATCGATACTACGCCTCTGCACACTTCATCCATCAAGGGGCGTTGCGAATAATATGTTGGTAGTTGGTCCACTGGCAGTTCCAGCTGTGGGCACGGCATCAACCTCTTCGCAAGCTCACACCATGATGTTGTCTCGATGCCGATTCCGGGTCAACGCGAACCTCATTTGGGTCGTGTCTGTGGTCTAAGAGAGATTGCAAAAGATTGACTCTTCGCGCTGACCAGCGCATGCCGTCCTCATTCTCGCCCTGGGTGTCAAGTTTCAGGACAAAGACCAGAGGAGTCGGAAGTTCCAAAAACAACCACGCTCACCAGTCTCACTCAATACCGCTTTCATCGGGAACAGCTTATGCTTCAAACTCTACCAACTCCACACCCTGGTCGCTCCTGATCTTCTCCAATAGTTGCATATCAACAGGGCGTCCCACATACACAACCTTCTCCGTGTATAAAATCGTAAATGTGGTGTACCAATGGTTTTGTGTCTTGTCCGATAGTTGACGAGTGGGCGGCAAGGGAGTGCCCTGGGGCAAGGTAGACGATGTAAGAATCGGGCACTATAGGGACGTTGTCGTTATGGTCGTAATTCTTCGGAGGTGCCTGGTATCCCCGGCGACTTGTAGCCGGGAAATCTTGGTCGTTGTTGGATGAGGACATCTTGAACAGACAGACTGACAATAAGACGGGGATAGAGATGGTAAGGCCTAGCCGGAACATCGTTAGATGAGGGGACTGCAGAGAGTATTAGGAAATGGGAAGTGATAAGTGGTAGATCGGACCGGACCCGCTTTCCCTCGTGGTGAGGTGATCTTGGATCCTCGCACTATAGGGCCTATTTACTTGAGTATTTAAGCTGCATTTGATAGGCGCGCTGATCCTTGGTTGCCTGCAGTGGCGTCTCTTGATTGAAAACAAGCATCTTTATTAATAACATTAGTCAATCTAACCCAAAACTCACTTTCACATCAGCTCGCACTTTAGGGCTTGTTCAGATGAGCTGCATTTCATAACCATGCTGATGCTTGGTTGCCTGGAATCTCTTAATTGCATGCAAGTAGGGGATTATTCCTGAATGGCGTAACTACGACCTGGGAACATCTTACTTCTTTCGTCCAACTTTCAGGGAATGACATTTTCCAAATATGTTAACGAGACCATGATAATGTCTAGCTCCCTCCCACATCCGCGCGGATATCAAAATCCCATGCTCGAAAGAGACCTGACCGTTTTTTCAGGATTATCTACATGGCCACGGTACTCACGTGGCAGGAATCGCAGCTTTGGCATGGTCCGGAGCGGCTCCTCACGCGAACATCATCAACGTCAAAGTTCTTGCGCCAAACACAGCCGACTGGAACTCGCCTGGGTAGCGGCCTACGGATGGAGGTATAGCAAATGGTGAGCTTGACCACAAGCCTCCAATCGCGATCCGTTCACTGACAGGCCGTGATAACCTTGAGTGATGTTACCAGGGAGCACATGTCGAAGCGTGGCTCCAAGGTGAGTTCCAAGACTGAAATCGCAACACCGAGGGAGTAAACTGGCACTGAATGGCTCTAAAAAGTCCACCGGGTGGCGTGGCTCTGTGATCAACATGTCTCTGAGAACGGGCGACACCCCCGCCCTAGGGGATGCGACCGTGGCAGCTTTCCAGGCCGGCATTCCCATCGCTACCTCAGCAGGAAACAAGAACATATTGACCGCCCAAGCACCTTGCAATTGAGTGATCAAAACTTTCCACTAGCCCCGTTCTAGTCATCTCATTCTTGAAAGGTCGATCATATCCACAAATACGCGAGGCCCGGAACGAGCATATCATCAACAAGTACATGTATCAATACTAACAAACCCTAGATACACCGGATCAAACGCCTGCGTCGCCTTTTCCAACGAGACATATCAGAATCCTGCTTCTCAAACTACGGTCCAAACGTAATGATCATCGCCCCCGGCAGCAACATCTCCAGCATCGCACCAACGGCGCGTCCCACATTCAGGAGCAACAACACCCACGAGCACCTCACCGACACGGGTGGGCCCACAGCTACGATCGTCACCGAGGTCGATATTCCGACGGATATCTTTGAGCAGCCGACCGAGAACGCGGCCCCGATTGACGGAGATCATGGCTTTGAAGGGGACCTTCTTGGTGCCGATGACGAGACGTCTGTCGGGACGCCGATAACCACGAGTGTCGCACCGATAACTACGAGTGGGACGCTGGTCACCATGTGAACCATGCCGCTGCCGACGAGTTGTGCGAGTGGGTGTGAGTGTGCGGAGGCTGAGGGTGGCGGTTGTAAGTGCTTGTGCTCGTCAGAACGAAAAAGTCGCTTGTAGGGTCCAAACGAAGTCTGGTCTCAGTTTGTACCCGTTTTCACTGGATTAAGGATTTCTCTTCATTCTCATATATAAATGTATGTCATTTCAAAGGCAAGCCGTGGCGTGCGAAAGAGACGTGGCGATAAGGACATTCATATACAATTCATATTCATTTATTGGAAACCCAAATTATCCTTATAAATGGTCACAGCTTGACCCGACACACCTGACTTCTAGTATTTCTCGAGTAATTACCCATCGGGCTAGGCACCTTCAACAGCAGCAGCAGCAGCCGCATCATCGGGGTTGTTCTCTTGAAGAGCTGCTACTATGGAAGCCAAGTCGTCTTGGCGCTTCTGAACAGCAGCCTGAGCCGCGGCGGCGTCCTTCGACGTCCAAAGTCAGCCAAGATCATCTGGGATAAGAAGAAGACAGTCATCAACACTTACTTCAGGGTTCTCGGCTTGGAGGGCAGCGATGATGCTGGCTACATCGTCATCACGGCGTCCAAGACCACCCCTCGCGGCTTCCGCGTCCTGCAATGTCGCGTGTCAGCGTGTGCGATTTGAGATGGAAGAAGCCGTGGACGCGTTGTCCTAAGAGATACATACATCTGGGCTGTTTTGTCCCAGGGTGCTCAGGATCGCTCCAATACCCTGATCTTGACGCTGGTCTTCAGAGATCATCTGCACGGCGCTGGCATCATCCGGGCTGGTATCCTTGAGGGCAGCAAGGGCTTTGTTGCCCTCCTCAACCTGCTGGCTCTGGGGAGAGGCGAGAGCCAGGGCGGCAAGAGAGATGATGGCTACGCAACGCATTTTGAACGGGAGTACTGAGCGCTGCTCGAGGTGGAGAGAAATTGTTTATGTACAAAGTCGAAGAAAATTTACAGAAGAAGTGGCCGGCACACCGCAGAGGAAAATCGAGGAGGGAGTTCGGGACTTTTGAAGAGGCCTCAGCCAAATATACCGCACACAGGATTTGCGATTAAGACATCGACGTCTCGGCCTCCGAGTCGAATCTCTAGATGAACCCCATCTCGAAATGCGATTTGAAAATATTCAAGCCACTCGCGATCACGGCGAAACGATGCTGGTCTCGGGTTGCCAAGGCCCGCAATGCACCGCCTGGGGTGATCCCAACCTTGTTTTTGATATCTTAAGCGGCCTTGACTTGTCTGGGCAACCCCATGGGTATGATGACTTCTTTAGGAAACGCGTAGCTCTAGGGCTGCTCATATGTCCTATCAGCAGTCTTGAGAAGTGTGGCTTATATGAGGACTTGAGACCTGTCATTGTGTTCAAAATGTTTCAGATCTACGCTAGGCGCTGCGGGAGCAGCCGGATTCGCGCCGGGACATCGATCCTCAGGCTTGGAGACCGCCGGACGGGAGCCTCATCCGGAACCCATCCGGAACCCATCCGGAACCCATCCGAAGTGACTCCTAGTATGCGCCACTGAAATCCGTACTAGCAACTTGCGGTCGAAGATTGCCCCCTCATAGCCGCCTTTCCCTTGTTAGTAATTTCAACTAAGCGCCGAACTGGCTGCCAAACTTCATAATCATACGAATAAGACTCATTAGCAGTGCTATGAGACCCGTACTAGGACCAGAGTGTGAGATACCATTTGAGGGAGAGGACTTTTTCGATCCAGGCAGACTGGTTTGCCAAGCCTACGAACATAAAAGTCACTATAGGTGCCTGCCCGTCTACAATGCCATCCACATCGATGCCCTGAACTTCGAGATGGAGCTGATATATTTGAGTAGGCTGCGTCGACAAGGTTTACTAGACCTGTGTGGTCGATGTTCAAGACCCCCGGATAATAAAATAGCACTAAAATCGTCTCATAAGCATTCAACTCCTGAATTGGTGCAACCTATTGATGCCTGATACACAATGATGTTTTGGTACATGGGTATTGCAGCACGGCTTCCGCCAAAGGGGGAAGAAAAAAAGTCCACCATCGTCCCTTCTAAGTATTCACAGGTCGTATACAGCCTTCGAATGGTCCGACCACCCAGCAAACGAATTCTGCGCCAAATTGTTCAACCGATATGGAGTTTGATGTGACTGCCCATGTCTCTGGCAAGATCTCACCAACCCGCCTTGGTTCTTGACCATGGCTTCGGAGACGGGGCCGCCGTCTCCTCTTCGACCGAGAAGGAAGTCTTGACTTGAATCCCTCCCATCATCACCCTATCTCGAGCCTCCTGCTCCATCTGAAGATACCGAAAGTTGCTGTCCACCGTCGTCGCCCGGGAAATGGTCCTCGGCGGGGTTGTGACGCGCACAATCTGATAGATCGAAGACGTATCATGCCACCCGCCAATTCCGGGCTGGTCCTCCAAGTCCGTGCTGCTGCTGTACTTGCCGCTCTTGGCATCTTCTTCTGATTCGACTCCGCGGGTTGCCATCTCGACATCGTATGTCGGGTCCTTCCAGTGGATGTCGGGTGCGGGATCCTGGGAAGGCGAGCGCACGGTGGTCGTGCCGCCGCTTGCCTTCCCACTGAGAATGTTCATCCTCCAGGTGGATCTGCGAGCTCCATATCTTGCTATCGAAGTTAATGCCGTCGTCCTCTTGGCCTGCCTTTCATATGTTTTTCCAGCGCCCGGGGTCAGCGCCCGGAGGCAAGGGAACCACTCGCGAAGGAGAGGCCAGATCATTGGCAGGTTGCTCATGTAGACTGCTACGCTGGCCTCTCGGACATACCAGAGCATGTAGCTGGCGTCGTAGACATTCGTCAAGTTGAAGATTTTGGTGAGCAGTGCGGCCACAATGACGAAAATCCCTAGGGAGAAGATGATCCCGACGACAATCTTCTGTCGCCACGGCAAGGCCATGCGTACAATCAAAGCTACGAAATGTTAGCCATACGTAACAAGCTTGAACATTTAAAATGATGTTTCAAAGTCCACGATTTTCTTGATGGTTTTGGACCAAAGTAAAAAGTCCAAAGACTGAGTTTATACGTACGCATAGGTATGCATATCATGATCATATCAGAGCTGATATTGAAGCATCCTTGCACAATGGCATAGTGTTCGAGGGTCGTACACTGCGGATCCGGTGGTGGCACGCCCCAATAGCCCTCAAACGGCCTGCAAGCTGTGAAGAAGGCGATCTCGGTCGCGAACCACCCGACGAAGACGTAAGCTGCGAGCCAGCGAACCATGCGCTGGTCACGGAGGCCCAGAGTCAGGCGTGTGTACATTATGAGCATGCACAATTTGATGGTATAAATCACATTGAGCATCGCCTGCTCGGAGATCACGACGATCTTGGAGCCATAGATCCGCTCCTGTATGTCTTTGGCGGTGAAGGTCTTCTCCAGCTCTGGTGGGTAGAGATTGGACCCGCCCCCATCTGCGATGATGTTGAGGCAGACTATGAGGCCTGTGTAGAGCAGCTTTGCTCGGGGTGAGATCAGTCATGTGGAGCGCACAAGTCGACAGGTATCAAGGTCAGAACCCACTGCCACAAGTATCATGAGATAATCATCAGCCTGGTAATTTGCGGCACCCAGCCTCCGTGCTCTAGCGATTCTGAGCAGTCATCTTGGGTCAGCCCACCGGTAATATTCGTTGTTTTGGTCAAGGGGGTGTGAGAGTGCTGGAACTCACAGTCTGAAGACGATCAAGAGGATTCCGACGCTGTACAAAGACCAGCTTTGGGACCTCAAGGTCACGTCAAAATCGTGGTCGAAGTTTCCCATATTGAGTACCGCGACGTGGACCCTGCTGCGTCTCGCAGGATCCAATATTGTGCACAACAATAGGAGAACGGGCGCTGACAGAGGATGGAGCAGGTCGTTGAGACTTGCATGTGTGGCTCCTCGGTAGCGAACGTTAATAAATTGCAGGCCGTGAAGCCGTTTGCAATGTCAAGCCAGTAGCGCCATCGCGAAGTGTGCGTTAGAGGGAGGTCTGTGGTTCTTAGCTGTGGTGGATCCTGGGGATCCGAGTGACACTGATACCCAAGGACGTCCGAAATGTCCGATGATAGGAAGGGAGACAAATAGAATATATTATCCTTGCGGCTAACAAGCAGGAGATCCGACGGTAAGGTAACAAGCTATTCAAGAGAAGCTAACCGAGTCAACCTTGGAAGCTTGTCAAAACCATTGATTGGCATCTTGAGAGGTGGGAAGACGTGCGTTGCATATTCCGGCCTCCCAATTGTGTCCGCCGGGAAGGAATTCTAGGACCGTGAACATCGAATGACCACCCCGTCGCGGAAAGAGGGAAAACGATATTATTGGTCAAAGATAAAGGGGTACATCGTCCTCAAGACGCAACCAAAGGCTAAAACTATGAACTCCTGTGGCGTTCCACGCTGGAAGTAGATGGTCTCACACGCTTTCCGGTCCAACATCGCTGTTCACATCTAAGAGAGCGACCGTGCCTCCGAGAGCTTAACGGTGCGGTCCAGACCGCGGTCATGCAAAAGACGAGTGGCCAAGAGTAACAAAGTCAGACACGGGACGGCGAATAAATCCTCTGCATGGCCTGTTTTATCGAAGAAAGCATGTCAGTAGATACCAATGAGTGAGCGTGTTCAGCACAGCTTGGTCCGGGAACGTGAGACGGCACAATCGCGTGTTGGCACGCACCGACCCTTGTCCCGCGTTTGAGTCGCGCAGCAGAGTTTATTTGAGCCGCAGTTACGAGCGTATATGATGCCTATATGTGATGGACGGTCGAGCCGCCTATGGAGGGATGCGACACTCCATGAACCGACTAGGGCCAAGGTGGCAGTCAACTGGTACGTGATGAAGTCAGACCAACAGTCTCCATCTTCTTGATAGAGGACAAGAGACTTGGTCAGCGATCAAGTCGCATGCAAAACACACGAACTTGAAAGTAAACCCAGATAGAACGGCCAGCTTTGGGGGATTCAATAATGGCATTTTACTATCACCACCATCTCAAAACTGGCTGTATGATCGCTTATTGATCACCACGTGGCCCCCGGCGCCGAGTGTTGGAGCAATCAGTTAACAACTTAAGACAGGTCCCGAAACCAGTTTAAAAAGTTTAGATAAAGAGCACTACTTGAATGTTAGAACGGGCCCGCGTGTTCGCCCCTGGAAATCACAAACCCTATTACTCTAAAAACCGGATGGTGGGCGGTTCGTGTCCGCACGGCAAACCCAGCAGACAAGGTTTGTTTCGAGGCAAGTACCGAGATGGTGTCCTGCAGACTTGGGGGCTGAAACGGCTGCTGATGAAGCTTTGGACCTAGTGCAACATCGCCGGCCAGTGCGCTGAGCTTAAATGGAGCCTCAACTGTGGCGCGCCCGTCCCTGCTCCTATAGACCGCTGCCTCCCTCGTCGATGAGGGTGGTCACCCTTTTTCGGCGTGTAGTGCAGTGGTCCTTACAACATCAACGTTGTATCAAGTGGCCAGTTACGCGACCTTGAGGTGTTGGGAGCCGGCATTGTTCATATCAAGCCTATTCCTGTCGCGTCTTAACAGCTTCAGGGTCTAATACATACGTTGGAAGGAATCCTGAACATGCCATTCTCAGATCCCATCACTAGTTTGAAGGAAAACGATCGTGGTGAAAGAGCGAGTGCGAAGACTGATTTCATATATAATGGTTATGATGATACATCTATAGTACTGCGCGCATTTGGTCGATCGGCCGTCAGTGTCTCACAACCAACGGAGAAAGGCGGCTTGAGGCTCTTGGTCCGGCCTGAGCAAAATCAACTTGCCCTCAAATTGATCTGATACTGATGAGTCTCTATTCCACTCCGCAAGCGAACGACCTTTCCAAATTCCAATCCATGCCAACTGTTGCTCGCTTTCTTCGGTCTGAGCATACCAAGTCCTAAGTATAAACGATGTAATCAGGAGCTGGGCGGCGTTACCTTTTCACCGGCGATACCGACACAAGCAGTAGTCGTGTTCCGACCACCATGCAGAATTATTTGAAGATCTGTTTGCATGCAATGTATTTTTCCCCCGGTGCACTTGAATCATTTATCTCAGCTGGGGGACTCCGAAGGTGATGCTGCGCCCCCCAAAACACGCAAATACCGAGGTAAACACACACAAAGAGACAAATACAGGATATGAGTTGGCGATGGTGTCATGAATATGGCCTATGTGAATCGGAAAAAATCACACATACACAAATATGGTATTCAGGAGCGAAACAGTGGTGAAAATTAATAGATGTTCAATTTCTCCTTGAGTTTGTCTTTCAGAGCCAACCTAAGGATTGCTCCGATTCTCATCTCTGCATGTAGAACATTCCATTTCCATTTTGATAAGTTTCCTCAAATGTAGCTCCCATCACACTTTGAGCAGTAGTTCCCCTTGTAATAACCGTGCGTTGGGCAAGTTCCCGGCATTTTCGCTTTTTGAGAGATTTTTTTGGTCAAGGCTGCTGTCGAAGGTTCGTGGCAAGGCTGAGTACGTCAGGGTTTTGTTGACTTGGCTTGAGTGGGCTTTGTTTGTTCAGTTGTGTCCTGAAATTGACTGATGAGCTGAGTGGTTTTTGAGTGTTCGAAGTTCTTGTCTCCGTTGTTTTGAAATTGTGTTGTGTTTTGAAATTGTGTTGTGTTTTGAAATTGTGTTGATGACTTGTTTGATGGTGCTGGAATTCAGGCTGGAGAGGCTGAAGTCTCTTCCTATATATAGATATTTCCCGGGTCGCCTGTGACTTGCTTTTTTCTCTTCGTCCGCAACTTGAACTCGGCGGCTTGTTACAGAATCTTTCATATCATTCTCTAGAGCAAGGTATTCAGTGCACACAGCCGGGACCAACATATATCTGTGACCAAGAAGACTGTCCCCAATGGGCTTGGAACGTCAGACAAGGACACGGCAATCACTTCAAAGATATGACTGGCCCCGTACAGTCATGCACTGAGCGATATTCTTATTGTTTCATGTGCATTGTGGCTTCGCTCAACCACAAGTACTGAAGGAGTTGAGGCACGCAGGTGTCAGGGACGAGTCTGTTTGTCTCGAGACGATGATACGCGAGAGCTGTGTGAAGTTCTGGGTGTCATACCAAACATCAGACCGCGAATACACCGGGGTGTCATCTTCATACAAGTTTGCATCTCTCAAACCCGGCAGCATTTGGGATCCTTCAGAGCTATAATGTATCGACACAAGCTGGTCGTGAACATAATTCGACAAGCTTTTCGGCACGAATGACAGCCAAATTTCCACAGATTAGGATCACGTCGCCTTCCTCGTGAAGACTGTCTAGTTACTTTTTGGAGTATTTCTAAGCGCTAGCTATTCCTTCTGAGACGATTTGTGCCATCATTCTCTCGGTAGGCCCCAAGCTGCTAGGCTGAGCTAGGTATGTTCAATGTTGGTGCGCAGATACATAGGTTTCACTGCGAGGACCGAAATTCATCAGAAAGCTGTCGATGACCAATACACTGTTCGTTTACTGCCACAAGTGCCCATGAGTTGGTCGTCTCTGGATTTTTCAACTGGTAATACCACCAGAAACTGATTGTGGGAGTGGAGTGACAGCTGGTCATGGTAGGCCTCGAAACGCATTGCATACCTCGAGCAATTGACCAAGCCAGATATCGGAGGGACGCATACGGGCATCATGTCATGGCCTACTCATGGTCGAAACAGGAGAGATGATGGTAACATGACCGCCTTGAATGCAAGGTGTAACCAGTGTCTCGAAGTCCACTTGAGTGACGCCCGAGCAGGAAACTTTCGACATAGGCTCAGCACCACAGTCCATTCTATCATTCACTCTTCGTGAATACCGAGGCGCAGACATGGTATCCGTCAAGCAGACCACACTCACTACTCTGGCTGCCTTGGGCGCCATCTCGCAAGCAGCCTCCCGGAACACGGCGCGAGAACCATCACTACCAGCTTCGGAAACGAGACACTGCCTGATCCTCTGCTCGTCACCTTTGGCACCGGTGTCATCGGGGTTCATTCAAGCCTGCAACCAGCGGTGATGCCGATAAGCCAAGGTCGCCCTGCTCGTGATGCATGCCGAGCAGGACTACGCGACCTCCTATCCTTGCTACGAGTTGCCGGCCCGCGGGTATACCACTCTATACCTGAACAACCGTGGCAGCAAATCCGGAGGAATGAACGATCTCGCCTTCGAGGACATGATGGCTGACGTTGGCACCGGTGTCGAGTTCCTGCGCAACTACACTGAGATCGACCAGGTTGTCCTCTGGGTTCACTCCGGAGGAGATGCCATGATGGCCGCCTACCAGAACATTGCCGAGAAAGGTGCCTCAGCCTGTAACCGATCCGAGAAGACCTACCCGTGATCCAGCGCCATGGATGGACTTTGCGCTGCTGATGGCGTACTCCTGATCGACTGTCGACCATGACCTTGGTCTCCATCAATCCGGCCATCGAAAATGAGACCACCGACGCCGTTGTCAACGAGACCCTGAACCTGTATAACACTGCCAATAGCTGGACTGAGAACGGTGCCAACTACTCAAACTCATTCTACAAGCTGTTCACTTCCGGTGTAGCCCGTCGGTGGAACCGTATCCTTGCCGCCGCCAAGGCGCGCAACACGCCGACTTATAGTAGACTTCGTTACCTGGTCTTACCACTTGTCATATCATGTCACACCTTTGCAGCTTTTAAGCTCGCATACACATGATTAACTTTTCTGATTGCTACCTAGGTCATTAGAAGTGAGGATGGGAAAACTTGACAAACAACTTGACGGTATTAAGCTCACAGCACATCCCTGAGAGGATGCCACAATACTATCAAATTACCAGAATGGTAAATTCCAAGCCTCACAGCGTTTGGTGTTGCCCAACGACTTCACCACCAGTTGACAAAGCTGATTCGTGACGCTTCCCATAAATGTCTCAGTTTCTGCACAACTGCTCGCGCGGTCACCCTCACAAACATATTCCTTGGCATTGTCAGGCTCACGGGGCCGCATGACAATCAAGGAGTCATAGCTGTCAGCCATCATCGATCAATGTCAGCATCCTCCACCATGAATCCCGGGCACGCTAGAAGTCCACTACGGATATTTTTCACCAAAAGATGACGCAGTGAAAGGCAAATTCCAAAATGTTTGGGCAAGAATACAACGGAACAAAATGCTGGTGCGTGGGCCCGAACCTGAGAGTCCATCTGCGCGCTGGAGCCAATATACAGCAGGCAGATAATTCCAGTAATTTTTTTGCCTCTTGTGGTCATCATCATAGCTTGCGGGCTTCATAATGTCTTGGCAATGGCGATGTTGTCGCCAAAGGGCGAGAAGCGCTGAGTTACACGCACGAGTTATTTGATTCTTAAGTGAGCGTCTATCATGACTGGATCATGACCGAAAGAGAACAAACAAACGCTCACAATTCAGACACAACAATTCAACAAGACCAACTCTCAGCCCAGCACATACGACACACATCAAAAATGGGATCCGTAGCCGCCGACCCGCCGACCGCCCCCCAGGGAGGGAAAGCGGCCGCCGTCCCGGAGGCGGTCAAGCGCGCGGTGGAGGCCAAGGTGTACGGGTACATGTACTCGTTCATCGAGATGGGCGCGGTCAAGCTCTTCATCGAGCACAAGGTGTTCGCGGCGCTGCCGGCCGACGGGTCTGCCATCAGCCTAGGCGACCTGGCAGCGAGGACGGGCACCGAGCTCAACATGCTGGAGCGGCTGGCCAACTTCCTGGTGGCGTGCGACGTTCTCTCGGCCGGAGCAGAGGCCCGCACCGTCGCCCACGGCAGGACGTCCCGCTTCTTCCTCGACGAGGGCGTCAGCCTCATGTTCAGCCACCTGTTCGAGAACTGCCTGCTGCCCGTGGCGCACTGGCCCGAGTACTTTGGCACGCACGGGCTGGCCGAGCCAAAGAAGGCAAACGTGACCCCCTGGGGCCTTTCGTGGGGCCACCCCGACAAGACAAACTACGAGGTCTTTGCCCTGTTCCCGGAGAAAGCCCTGCCCTTCAACGCGTCCATGAAGGTCGGCGTCGCCGACATGCCCATCACCGGCATGTACGACTTCAGCTGGATCGGCCGCTACGCCACTGCCACTGCCACTGCCACTGACGCCGGCGCGGACAAGGCCCGCACGCTGCTCGTCGACGTCGGCGGCGGCATGGGCCAGGCCCTCAAGGCTATCCTTGCTGAGAACGCAGACATCCCTGCCGGCCGCTGCGCGCTGCAGGACCGCCCCGAGACGATCGAGGAGGTCGAGAAGGAGGCCGACCCTGCGCTGGCGCAGGTGCAGAAGTTCGGGGCCAGCTTCCACGGGGAGGAGCCTGTCAAGGGTAAGCCATCCGGTCCCATTCCCTTTCCGCTCAGGTGACTTTTGAAAAGACGACAGACATATCCGTGTAAAAAAATCCATTTCATACTAACTCACTCTCCCCCATGAAGGCGCACTCGTCTACCACATCCGACGCGTCCTAAATGACTGGCCCGACAAGGACGTCATCAACGTGCTCAGCCAGATCCGCGCCGCAGCGGCGCCCGACTCGCGCGTGCTCATCTCGGAGCAGATCATCACCGACGCGCCCTCGCAGATGATGGGCGCCGTCGACCTCTTCTTCATGAATTTTGGCGGCAAGAGGCGCAGCGAGCGCCACTACGGCGAGCTGGCCGCCCAGGCCGGTCTCAGGCTGTCCTCCTTCTCCAGGCATGGCACGTCCGACTCTGCCGTCATCGAGCTGGTGGTTGCCTAGGTCGATGGCGAGGGAATGCAGGCGCTGGTGTCTGGGCTTTATATCATGTTCGTGATGGCTGCACCTGGCGGTTGCTTCTTGGATAGGCCGGCTTATAAATTTTGAGTCGGGATACTTGGTCATCATTGTGAGTTGCAAGACTGTTCCTTGTGATGCTCCCTGGGAGGCCCTCTCCAGCGGTTCGCAAGTCAAGTTGTACGTGTTGGCGGGCACGTCTCCAAGTGGCGACGCCGGTGACAGCCGCACACACAAGTAGCTACACACATATGAGATATGATGCACAGGCACGACTCGGAAGCAAGTTATTTGTTAAACTCCAGACAGACACGTCCGGGTTGACATTGCATTTATGGGGTATCCAAGGCTTCTGGGCAAAGCCCTGAGAAGCAATAAAGGTATCATGATTCCCAATCCCACATTCAAATATGCATCTCGCTCGTGCCGCTTGAGCACCACAACCAAGGCCAAGTCTCCCATCCACAGCCTGTGATGCTTCAACGGGTGCCCAGCGATATCTGTCAGTCTGCAGACAGGTACCCTGTGCCACCGTATTCTGTAAACACAGGAGGGGGGGATGTTGCAAGCAGAACCCATATTTTGTGCTTTTTGTGCCCCGTTTGCCCCAAGAAAACGCCGAATTCAATGCCAAACCCCATTTCTCTACCCTGCCTGCTCGCAACGTGTGTTGATGGTCTAGTACAGGGACGACACGCGTCCATCGTCGGATGACAATGCACACCTCATCAGAACGTATCCCTCAAGAGGGGCTTATTTAAAGCGAGCGACGGGGAAATCAACTCCGATGAAAAAGGACCAAATAGCAAATGAACGCCAAACGCAATGAAATATAGAAGCACAGAGAAAGGGCTGCAAATCAAACATAATTCGTAAACATTTTCATATCAAAAAAGGTCGACAGAGAACAACGGACTGTGCGGACCCCCCGAATTCAACAGCCATCGCCCACGCTGCCAGGGAAAACCATGGCAAAGTCAAACTCTCCAAGGTCTTGTGACGGTTGGCTCATCGTCAGATTGGTTTGCTGGCTTGATGCTTGGGAGAACTGCTGCGGGTCGATGAAGCTGTTGTACGCTGTCAGGGTCGCTGTCGACGAAGAAACATTCGGGCTGTGATAAGCGTTGTGGTCGATGGGGAGCACTTGATTAAAAGTTGACGAAACATTCGGGTTGAATTCGAAATTGGCAGATCCAATAGATGGCATCATCATCGTATCGAGCTGTTGGACTGGTGAACCAGCATACAGATCTTGCATGTTCTGGTACTGGTAGACATCGGTGCTTTCGATTGGCAGACTGCCACCCATTCCATAGAATGTTGAGCTGTCGACTTGGCCGGGCTGCAGATTGTTAAAGGCAGCTGGGTGGTGACCGTCCATATACTCCATGTCAGCATTCGCCATGTCGTCTTCGTCTTGTACGGTGTTGATGTCAAGAGCATCCTGGTCGTCTAGCGAGACGCTCTTCTCCTGCATCCAGACCTTGAGGTCTTTCATAGGTGGCCAGTCACCGCCACCTTTCCCTCCTCGCCTTTCAGCAGCCTCAGTGTCGTTGCCATTCTTCGCAGCTCCCTTGGCTCGGGGGGGTTTCTTGCAGAAGTGGGCACGTCTGAGATGAGCAGCAGCATTATAATAAGCTCCATACTGCTTTCCGCCTCTGCAGTGTTTGCACTTGTCGAGTGGAGTCACTGGCTGGTAGTCGCTCTTGAGCCCACTGGCGGTCGGATCAACGCAGACATACTTCTTGACAACGCTTCCGTGTTTGGCTTCGGTGTGGCGACGAAGCTCGTGTTCACCACGGAACCCATCTGGATACTCATCGCATTGCCGGCACTTGACTTTGGGGTGCTTCGGTCGCTCATACTTGGCCTTGGTGACGGCCACTTTTCCGTCCTTCCCAGATTTTGAGCCAGGTTGTGGGTCTGGCTCCGGCTCATTGGGGTCGGAAGCGGGCTTGGGTGCCAAAAGGACAGTAGCCGCCGCAATTTGCCGATGCAACGAGTCCTTGGCTCGCACGCGTTGGGAAAAGGTAGACTTCGCGCTGCTGGCCGAGATGGAGCGCATCATAGGCTCTGACTGGTCGGCTGGGTCGATCTGTTGCCCAAGTGCTGGACTGCTCAGAGATTGGGCTGACGCGGATGTGTCCGAGGTCTTTGACCTCCGCATCGGTATGGCCAACACTTGGGAGGGAGGATTTGAGATTGCCATTGACCTGCTGTCGACAGATATGGATCTGCTCATGTTCTCGGAGTATGCTGCGAGTGCATCACTCCCGATGCCAACCTGTAACAGGTCGTCGTCCGGTGCACGGCGCTTATTCGAAGAAAACTGTTGTCCAGAAGGGTTGAAGCTTCCGTATTCAGGACTTGGAAGCCCGTCATTCGTAGACGATTGAGAATTCAACCTCATCATCTGTATTTGACCCGAGACCGACTGATTGGCAGTGCTGTTGGATCTTGTCATGGCCGATTCGATGGTAGGACCCGATGTCAGGGACCCACACTGCGAAGTAGGGAAGGTTTGTGACTGGAACGACGAATAAATAGCGGGGGCGGACAATGGCTGCCCATAGGGTGAGAAGGACATGTCGTTCGACATGAGCTGAGGGGCGGCGATTGGTGCCTCCAAATCTCCCTGCTGTCTCGAGAGCCAAATTGCAGGGTCCTCCATCATTCCGCCGGCCTCCAGCACGGGTGCCAACTCTGACTTGCGCGGTTGGGACGACATGGGGTTGCTCATCGAGTGTGCAAGCACATAATTGTTTGCGGGCTGCAGTTGCTCGGGCTCGTTAAGGTAGTTGGCCATCATATCCATTTTCGAGCCTTGCTGGGCCTGCTGGGCCTGCTGGGCCTGCTGGGCCTGCTGGGCCTGCTGGGCCTGCAAGGGCGATATGGGCTTTACACGACCCATCCCACCGGCAAAGGGATTTTGCGCGGCGGAGCTGGACTTGGAGCGCACCATGCTGGCGGTCGGACTTGTCATTGACTGCTGGTGGTGAGCATGAGTAGTCTTTGTGCGCTTCATGGGATGTGCCGGATTTTGTTGATACTGGGCCTGCTTGTAATGTTAGGAAATAGCCAGATCGGGCAGGCCTGTGGGACCTCTCTTACCGAGGGCTGAGACCCGGTGTGTACCGTGAGGTTCCCATGGCGAGGTGTGGCCTGAAGCCTAGCATCTTGTGGGTCAGACGTGGGCAGGGACGAGAGCTGGAAGTTGCTCTGCGAGGCAGGCAGATAGTCGGGTTGTTGGGGTGCGGTTGTAATCGAATGGTGTTGCTGTTGTTGTTGGCGCGCGAGAGCGAGCTGTGCCCTAAGCTCTCTGGCCTCGTTTTCTTTGAAAGCCGCAGCTGCTTCCAAGCGCTCAAGTTCCTCGATCCGATTGACGAAAGGCGCCTGACTCATCGTAATAAGGTTGGCGGGGCCGTCTATGTGAAGACACTGGAGCAGATTCTCGCAATGCAGCAAGCAACGTTGCGGGTGCGAGAACAGGGCGGAATAGTAAAGAGCCCGGACCGTGGCGGCAGCCTTACAATCTTCGGGGAGCGGGGATGAAGGCTGTCTTGATTGCTCACTAGAAGGCCTCACTGAAGAAAGTAGCGAGGATGACGATGGGGTAACGGGTGATCGACGGAGCAGGAGAGTTCAGAACAAACAGAGAAGCGGTTCTCGAGCCCTAGATGCCGGGGAGCGATTTGTTTATGAAAGCCACTTGCGTTCTGAGGCTTGAAGAAGGATACAAGCGCACGTCGTACATGACCAGATTGCAGGCTTGGGTTTGTAATTCCCGCGCAGGCCATGCATCCTGGAGGGTGTGTGGGTAAATGACGATTGGCCCACGGTGGGGATGTCGATGGTGTGGGAGAATCGGGGTCAAGGATCAGGCCGGCTAGGTGGGGTGTCAGTGTTGTCAATGCTGGCCCCTACAGCTCCAACCCGGAGCGGCTGCTAGTCTGGTGGTTGCAGTCCAAGCCAGCCCAAAGGAAGGAATATGAGAGGCCTGGGAGGTTGGCGGGCGGCCAATGTAACAATGTGCATTATACACGACCAGGACAGGGGTGCTGGATGCAGTAAGATGATGCGTGTCTGTGTGTATGTGTGTTTGTGTGTTTTTTTTTCGTGTGTGTGTGTGTGTGTGTGTGTGTGTGTGTGTGGAATCCCAAGCTGGAACTACCTAGACAGATGCTGGACTAGTAGCAGTGTGTAGCAGCAGCAGCCGAGGGCCTCGAAGACGAAAGACGAAAGACGACAGACGACAGACGACGGGCATGTCTCTGCTGTTGCTGCTGCTGCTGCTGTTCTGCTGCTCTCCTCAGGCCTGGACCGGCCCTGCACAACTAAGTGTCTGCGCAGTGGAAAAAAGGGCCGTTGCGAGATACTCGAGAGCCGCCGAGACACGTCACGTCCCGTCGGTTTGTTCCGAGTGATGGCTTCGGCGCATGACGTTTTCCAAGATCGTTTTGAATTGGCTGTATGCGTGGTGAAGTGTGCCCATCCGTCTCAGAAGCAGACAGTTCATGCCTAACAAGAGCCTCGCCCAGCCCATGCAGCCCAGCAGCCCGCAGCTGCCATACCAGGCCAGTCCCGCCGCCGCCACAACGAACAGTATATAATACAGTACAGCACAGCAAAGAACGTATACAGGCAGGACTGCAATTGCCAATGGTTTCTTATCTGGCAGGGCGTATTCGGTCTGGTCTTGGTAGCAAAGCGACAAACGAAAGCGATCGGTCAGACGGATTGGGGCGCCGTCTGTGTCTGGTGCTGGCAAAACGACTGGCTCTGAGCTTGACGACGGTCGTTTCTGCTGTGGCACACACACACACACACACACACACACACACACCACACCTTACCACACCCTACCACACCACACCGACGAACGGCCAGATGTGGCACGCAGACCTGGGTAATGCAGGTCAGAGTTCTAGCACCCCTTGAATGGCCCGCCTGCGACTCCGATTTGTCGAGGCGGGTGTGCATTGGTCTGACAGAGCTGACGGCTGGACACTGCGCTGCAGGGTGACTGCTGGGAAAGTGCGTGCAGCAAATGCATGTTGCCCCGAAGTGGAAGGGCAAGGGCATCCCACAGACTGCAGTACGTACATACAGTGCGGATACACCATCCCATCCCGCCCATCTCGATTGCGATTGAGGGATCCTTCGACAGCCACCTATCTCGCCCGTGTGCTCAATCATCAATCGTCAACCACTAATCCGCAGCGGGCTGCGATCAAGGTGGTGTTCTTTTGCTTTTTTGTGCCAAGCTACAGATGCACCATGCTCGCCTCAGGACCCGGAACGAGCCCCGATGCTGGCTGCCGAGGCTTGGGCATGATACGGGGAGATGCAGCGTCACGGCCGATTCGATTCGATTTCTTTTTAATCACAAAGCATCCAAACCCAGCCCCACATCCCTTGTTGAGTTTTGGGGTTGATGAGGGAGGCCGAGAAACCGTTTCTTGAAGTGACATTAGCAAGGTTGGATTCGAATCGTATTCTGCCCAGGCTGCCAGGTCGGAGGATGTGCCTGGCGGGCAATGAAACCATCTGATCTGGGACTCGAGCTAGATGGGCAACGTTTCCCCGTCGGGGCAAGCCATGGCATCGGAGAATTTGGACAACCCAAAAAGGGTGGGGTGGGGTTGGAAGCGAAGTGGCAGGCATTGGCACAGACATGGTGTAGTGTGGTGTAGGCATAGGGTAGTGTTGGTGTAATATTAAATGTACAGTACACAGTATCTGTGTATGTGGGTTGTCGATGCGTTGGCAAGCGCCGCCTTGACAGGACTGGCACAGGATCACCTGGACAGGCCTCTGATGGGCCGGAGGTGTTGCTGTTGCTGCTGCTGCTGCTGCTGCTGCTGCTGTTGCTGATTGTGCGGTTCTGTCCGTGTACTGCGTGGGACAGAAAGGAGTTGGAGCAGGAAGTGTAAAAACAGACATAGCCAGAGCCAAGATCGGGCAGGCTGTGATTGATGCGATGCGATGTGATGCGATGCGATGCCACACGACACGACACGACACGACACAACGCAGTGTAATATGGTCAGAGTATCTGATGCGCTACGATGCGATCCCATGCGCGATGCCATGCCATGCACTGCGCTTGCACTGCACTCTGTTGATGGCAGCTGGGCAGGAGGACAGGCCTGTTCTCTCACGCCTGCCGTGGCTCGTGAGATTCAAGATGGGAGATGATGGGAGCTGCATGGGTACTGGGTTGCATTGTCCCTCGCCCACCTCCCTGCCCGTGTTCTAACAGTAGCAGGTAGTTTACAAGGATTCATGGACTGTTTCCGTACTCTCTGGCTTACATAACCCAGCCTCGTCCAGCCTAACAGCGCCAGGAGCGCCCAACCCTGTCGACCGCGACCTGTCGGACCAGTCCTCTACATCGTTCGTCGAGTCCCAAGGCTCTCACAATGGTTGGGTAGACCTGCATGGCTCCTGCAGACGTCACTACACCGAGGTTGATTTGTTGTGCTGTGCTTTTGCTGTGCCCAAGATCGAGTCCCTCTTCGCGATAATTTGTTGATAAATGACAAAGCCCTTGACCGAGAATCAATATGGTCAAAGAGAGACATCAGCATCTACAGAAGCCCTGGACGGTCCGGCATTCGTCCAGAAAAAAAGCAGCCAAGCCACAAAGCGACCGCGGGAGCGCTTGACTGCGTCGAGGTCCGGCTGATTGGCTGGCAGCGTCCCGACAAAGTGAGGCGGGCCAGCCCTGCCTCGCCTGAATGGCTAGGAACTTTCACCCCAAATGTCGACTTATGGGCATTGTACACTACTACAGTCAGAGTGTCGTCTCCACGCCTCCACGCCAGACGTGCACACACACACACACACACACCCACAAAAAAACCACACACATGCACACACACATACATATACAATTTCCGTACTGCTGCGCCGCAGGATACACTAGCGGAACGGGACTTCGGACGGCATGACACGGCCTGCAAGGATACCTTACCAGAAACAGAAGCCCAAACCCCCCATCATGATCTTCTACTCCACCAGATCTCTCGACAGCGAGTTTCAATCACGATGCACCCATCATTCGTTGGGCTCCATTGGCCCACCTCGGCTCCGTCGTCCTGCATGACGAGGTCGGCCCTGGTCTGTCGGTACCGTACCCGCCGTGGGATGCGGCTCAATCAGAAAGCACTTCGATCGTCGTCCTTTTTGGCCGGCCTGCACGCAACGTTGAGCGTCTTGCCGCACGTCGCTTGTGGCCATGTAGCATGCCGCACTCTGTCTGCTGGCTTGCTCAAATTAGCAATGATGCTCAGCGTACAGTTCGAGCTGCGATCGTCGCTTCACCACGGCCTGGTCGAATCCTCTCTGGAAGCTACAGCACCCCCACGGAATCCACCCGCAGTCCCCCAGGCCGCCCCCCCCCCCAGGCAACCCATTCTCTCACAGGTACGAATGCTTGCGCCGGCGCATATTGCCCTGCAGATCAAGTGTAACTGCTGTGTGACTAGCCATGGCTAGCTATGGGCCATCAATCACCGCCAATAATGCCCACATCCACTTCCAAGTTTCCGTCGTCCACCGTCAGGCCGGTTCTGCCAGCTCCCTTCGGCTTTGACCGCCTGTCCCCACGCCCCGGCTGGGCCCCACAAGTCCGGGATAGCGTGCGCCTATTTTCGGCTACCCGCTTCGCCGGTCGTCTCGCGACCTCTGCCATCATTACCTCACCAGGTTTGTTTCCGACGGCGAGTCAGCGAGTCAGCAACATCAGTGCGTCAGGTGTTTGCCTACCCAGGACATCTCGTCTACACTACGCTATTGAGTTTGCCGCTAGCTCACCGACTGACAAGGTGCTCCAGATGTCACCACACTGACTCACCTTCGGGAAGATCACGAGCCTCAGTCCTTGTCCCGACGGGCCAGACCATCGGCGGAGAATTCTGTTTGCAGAGCCTTCACAGGGCAGACCCTGAGCCGCCCGAGATCCAATTCTGGGAGTCGAGATCGATTGGTCTTCTAGACGATCCAGATATCCCAAATGCCAAATGCTTGCCAGTCCCGAGCCTGCCCACGCGTCACCTCTGTAACACGCTTCCCGGCCGCAGTGAAGCCGTGCAACGACCGGCCAAGGTGCGTCGCGGCCACTCACGTCATAAGTGTTTTCGTCGCCCAGCTTGGGCCAATATGGGTCACCCCGCGCTTTCATGCCACTGCGTTGGCAACTGGACCTTCTCGAAACCGGGTCTCGCAACCGAGTCGCCGAACACCTTCCTTCCGACATGCCTCGGATCGGGTAGGTTCGATATTGACCCACCTGACTGTAGACCGAGGTCGTCTTCTCTGTAGTGTAGAAAGTCTTGAATGGTCTGCGACTGTCGATCGCGCTCTCCCTCTGGCACCTTGATAATGCATAGGAGCATGTGGACACAGCATGCTACCAAATCAATGACATCGTAGATTCTCAGGTCCTCGCAATGAGCATTGTAAGAGGCATGGCGAATACTTGCTCCACCATTGTGAAGCAGCTTGCTTAGTTTCGGGACCAACGTATTCCAGAAGTGCAAGTAGTCTCATCGTCTGCTTCAACAGCTCTTGGCATCCTCACACTTGGGCATCCGCCATTCCCTTTCCTCTCCAGCTCAGGTACTAACCGACGGCTCATGATCTCTAATCCCGGACACGCTAAACATTGGGATGGATTTAGAAAGCGGCTAATTAAGTCGCAACGTCTTACTAACATTGTTCGTTTTTGCTCTGCTAAAAAAACAGCGGGCGGGCTAGATTAGATTGCCTGGATCTCAGTTGATGCATTTAGGAGTACGTCAGAGAGCGACTTCCGCTGGCCCTCGGAAGCTGCTCGTGGGTCAGGCTGCGTTTCGACACGGACTGGTCGTGATAATGCTCGCAACTGCGCGCAACTGCGTTGCAATATGAGGTACTGTGTTTTGTGTCTGCAGTGTTGCTCTTTGTCGCCTGCAGAGTCGAGGTGATGGCTGCTGGCGAGGAAGCGACGCTGGTGTGTGCTGTACATAGTATTTAAGCAGACAATTGATCCAGGAGTTACCTACCATTTACAAAAACCAGTAATCAAATGTCACCCACAGCCGCGGTCAGCTATTAGCGAGGTACTTTTGTGAAGTCTATGGCAGACTCAAAACCCACCCCTGCACCGGCATGTCAAAACACCACATATATTGCAAACTTGGTACGACTCCGGGATTAGGAGATCTCCGGTCATGGCGGAGCACGGGTTGTCGCCGGCAAGAATGACTTGGAGTCCGAGTGTCAAATAGAGGGTTCGGAACACTATACCCTTTTCTTGCTTTTGATCTAGGCATGTTTACTTTTGCAAGGCTCATGTCGGTCTATGTTTTCAGGTGCGCAGACGCCCAGGTGTAACAAGGTGAAGCAGTATTACCTGACAGTTCCTCTAAAACGGTATCCTGAGCGGACAATCTGGAACGCAAAATCTTTGAGCCTCCTCCACTGTCTCGTCCGGAGAATTGGTCTCACTGAGAATGAGAGACCGTGATGGAAAGGCTACCTGGGTATTTTTAGAGATCGATTTATTGGCGAGCGGTAAACGAGGCTTTGCTTGTATTTCTTTACGATGTGTATCATATCATATTGCCGGGAGAGGTAAAATGACTATGGTGGAAGAGTTCCAGGCTCCACTTGTTACGTAGTACGAGGAAACTAGTTATTAGCTATACCTGGGCGAGATTCCTGCCCCACGCTCTGCGCATCTCTGCAGGTATGGCAACTTTCTAATTATCCATCTCAGGGTTTGATGACCCAGTAGAATCCGGAGCCCTCACGACGATAGTTCCTAAATCGCTGTCTGAGCCACTGGCATCTTCGAGACGGTCCGGTTCCGTGGTTGAGTATCTCATCTTGCGGCCTCGTTCATCTCTCATCAGAGCCGACCAAGCGACGCACTGTACAGTGAAAACAAAATTTAGCAGCTTCCCATCATGGAGTTCGAGGTCCAAGCCATGTCCTCTATGAATCACTTCGCGGGCCAACAGGTCCGGTCACTTAGGAAAATACTTATTACTTACAGACTCGCAAATTCGTTTTTCGATCTTGCTGCCGTCCTTGTTCTCGCATTTCTGCATCTCCACGTTCCCGCAGCAACCCAGGACACCCTGGGCTCTTTCACATATAGACTCGGAAAGAGTATACGGGTAGACTCTTAAGCATCCACAAGGGACGTCTGTCGTATACGTGCAAGTCGAATCACACTATTATCCTGATTAGTGAGTGCATGTGCTCTAACTTTCCAACCCTCGTCGAGCAGTGGCCTTTTTGGAGACGACTGACCAGGCGGTATTTGATGAAGTGTTTTGGGTTAAGATTTAGGGAAGATGGGGGTAATCAGGGACTCTTACCAGAGCGACATCCACAGTGATGATACACATTGCTGCTGTTCCAATGATGAAGCCGGGTGGTATCTACAATCAAGTGTTGTCCGGATAGTCTTCAAGCCATGGCTCCAGATGTCAACTATATTCAGCACTCAGTGATCCTGTATTTGAGATGAAATCATGGCCATTGATGTTTCGTATTTGCCCTGCATGTAACATTTGAAGCAATTGCTCTGTGCGCTGACAAAGGACTTTGTTTCCCTTTTCTGGCCTTATTGTCTCTTTCAGGCCTCGCCCATGTCTCGAAAGTTTTGGTCGTTTCTCAGTTAGGCCCAGGCTTAGGAATAGAGATTTGACAGTCCTCACAGGTGCAACAGTGGGAACAGGAGCCAGTGGAGAACCAGAGAAATCGAACACATCAGATATGACAACGTATAGATCAGCAACATTGAAGGGAGACTGATCTCAACGAGCTCTACATTATAGACAATCACACCACGATCAAGCTGAGGATGCACACCGCAATCCTTGCGGCCTGTCACACTTCATTGGCGGTGGCCAGAAATATCTAGGCAAGTTTTGTTCACGGCCTTTGTCTGTTTGGAACACGCGCTCGACCTCACATGCGAGGTCTCTTGAGATTCCATCACACGAACACGACGAGCCGGACGCCTTGGCCAGGATGAGACCGGGAAGTCGAGGAAACGAAGCAAATCCATACATGCCTCTTAAGGCATAGCCATGCAGACCAGGGCGCCAACGCACGTTTTCCCACATAGCACGCTGCGGCTCTTGAGCTGCATCCATTGCGAACCTCCTGGCAGCAACGGTGATCCCGGTCGTAGGTACATCCGATCAGCATAGTAACGTCCTGAGAGCAAGAAGTCCTGTGGCGGGGATCACCCAGGCAAGTTAGTCACAGCAGGCTCCAAATCACGAATGCGTCGATCACATATGCTTTCGCGACAAGCACATTGACTACGCAGGGCATTCAATTTGCCAGGTATCTGCGAGCGTTGTGACGCTCCCTCCCCTCCCGCCTTTAATTGTGTACAAATCCCTGAAAAAATATCCTTTTTATGTAGCCGTAGCATAATTCTCTCTATAGTGGAAATAAGCGTAATAACACTTCATTATCGTGATCCAAGTACAAGTGCCTCCCTAGCAGTCCACGCCAATATCGGCTGCTATATGCTCCCAGCACTGACGACCTCGCGTCTGAGCACCTCGATCTCGCCGCTCTCCGCCGTCCGCCTTCTCTCCATCACCCAACGCGTCTCACCACTCTCCCTGTCTTCGTCGATCGAGTACGAGATACTCTCGGCAGAGCTCTTGTGACGATGGCCGAGGCGCTTCGAGGGGGATGAGACGGTTGTGTTTGGCGGTGGAGGGGGAGGTGACTCAAGCGGCGCTGGGGGCGGAGGCGCGGCGACATCGAGGGACGTGACAACAGTGTCAATTTTGGCGTTGGCGTTATATGCGTCCTTGTTCATCTGGGCGTGGTCTACCGTTGGGCTTTTGGTTGACAGGCCGGGGCTGGAGGCTTCTTCTTCATCTTCGATTACGGGTGGACATTGCGGCCCTGGAGAGGGTTGTGGTAGAGGTGGTGGCGGAGGTGAGAAGAGCGGCTGGGGTGGTGCGTTGTTGCCCATTGTCAATGTTGGGCTCCCTGCCCCGCTAGCAGCATCGGAATTGCTCCAGAGCGAGAACGCCGAGTTCTTCCTCGCATGTGTGCCGCCGGCAAGACCGATATGGGAATTTGGCCTCCCGGTCTCCCACGGTGCTGGGCTGGACGTCCCCTCAAACCTGTCACCAGGAGGTGCACGTTCCGACCGCGGACTTCCTTCCCTTGAGGAATTAAGACTGACTTGACTGCCTCCCCATGCCTTATTACGCAAGCGTAGAAGTTCCGCAAGGCTCATCTTGCCGTCATCACTCATCATGGCCAGCTGTGCCAGACCAGGGCTCTGAAGCGAATTGCGCCCTTCCGAGGTACCCAATGGAAGGCCAAGACTCATGATGGAGTTGCGATTCGAATATTCAGATCGCTCTGTGATTGGGGTTAGGTTCGGTTCGCGGCTAACGACCCGGCCGCTGGTCGTACGGCCAATGCCTGACGGGCCGAAGTATCCACCATAAACATTGTCGGCAGTCAGTGATGTGCCACCAGATTTGGACGCCCCGTGATGCCCTTGCGGGATGGGTGCAGAATAGAAGCCGAATTCCTGGCCATAAAATCCGTCTGAGTCGTAGGCCAGTGCTTCAGCATTCGCTTCCGCAATGAAGTCGTCGTCAAACTCGAATTCATCCTCATAATTATCGTCAAACCCACCCCCGTAGTCATCATCGTAGGCAGCATAATCGTCGTATTCGTCGCGGGTGACATCATCGACTATCTGCCCACCACTGCTTGGCTGTGAGCCTGTCGTCGGTGATGTGATCGTGACATCCGGGTCAGCTGGTGGCGGAGGTGGAGGTGAAGGCGGGGGCGAAGAAGAAGGTGGGGGCGATTCTGGCTGGTCTTCCCACTTGAATTTCCAACCAGACGCCGCAGCCTTATGAGCAGCTTCAGCCAGAGCAGCCTGGTAAGCGGCGACTTTGCCTTCGGACGGGATTTGCGATGGAGAAGTAACTGGGGCATTATCCTTCTGGGAAGACAATTCTTTCGCCTTCTCCGTCATCGAGGGCATAGGCTGCAAGCCCAGACTGACTGACGTGTGGGCTGTTGAGCCAGATATCCCAGACGCGGAAGCTATGTCAGATTCACGTTTCCTCCCTTCTTGCTCTTGGACCGCCCTCGTAGCTTGAGCTTGGGCGAAGGCGCCTGGTATCGGACGGCCAAATTGGTCTGTGTCGTTGATGTCAAAAATGGACTCATCGAAGGTGGATCCCTGTATCTCATCCGCCTCCATTCTCAGCTCTTCTAACAAGCCTTCATCAAAGTAAAGCTCCTTGTCTCCCGTGCTCCCAATGTCTGCACCATCATCAATTGGCTGGTACCGTCTTTCCTGAAAAACTGTGGGATCGTATTGCGTTTTGCGAGGAACCTCGGAACCTTGAATGCCGAGGCCATCCGCATCAGGCAAGTCTTCCTCCTGATTTACAGAAGCCTCTGTGTTTGCCGGTGGTGAGGTCGCGAATTGCAATTCTGGTGTCGTATCCTTGGTCATGGCATATCCAATTGCCTTGCCAGCTGCATCCCGAGGAGTGGAAAGCAGTCCTGCCGCGCCGGGACTAGCCACCGATGATTGCGGGTTTGATCTCTGAAAGACGAAACCTGCAAAGTTCTCTTGGTCATTGTCGGGGTCGTCCTCGGTCTCTACTACGACTTCATCACCAACCACCGGAACGTCCTCCTCGAAGAATGCGTCGTGATCCAGGAAATCATCATCGCCCACCATGGGAATATCCTCTTCGAACCCGTCCTCGGCCATGGCAGCGTCGTAATCGAACGAGTCTTCATCAAAATCGTCAAATCTCGAATCTCTGTTGCCTGATGCCATGTTATTCGCTTTTCTCTCGAGTTCTTTCTGCCTGTGACGCTCTTCGAGTGCCTTCTCCGCTCTTGCCGCCCCCATCATGTCAAAACTGAAGCGGGAGGACGTGCTCTTCATATGTTTTGGCAGAGCTAGGGCAACTCCATCTTTGATAGAGCCGTCGGAGAGAGAGATGTGACGGGACTTATTGGTCCTGGTCGAAGGATTTGCCTTGCCTATCAAGTCGGTGTCCGTCGCGGCGCCGGGCCCTGAACTATAAGATGCAGAACGTTTAGGTTCGGCATCATTGCCTGAGGAGATCTGAGGCTCTGCTGGGAGAGGTTTGTCGTCCAGGGAGACACGCTTCAGTTCGTTTGCCGATTTCCTGGATGATTCTTTCGAAAGCTCATGTGGTCTTTGCGATTCCGTATCTGATGTCCCAGGCTGGGTCTTCTCTGAAACGGCACCACTACTCCTACCAGTCGGGCTGCGTAATGGAAGATCCGCAACCGGAATAGCCGACGCGCCCTGGAGGCCGCTCCAGACCTCAGCCCCCGGCACTGTAGGCTTCCTGGTGGGCACCACGCGCTGCCTCGGAGCACTGAAGTCATGGACTCTTGTACCTCTAATGCGAGGGTCATAAGGTGCCTCTGCGGCTTTCTGGGGCAGCGGCAGCGGGCGAAGGTCGGGGGCATTCTGCGAAGCTTTACGTCGCATCAGGAGGCCGGACATGGGATTCTTCAGGAAAGGCAGCCCCTTCTTGCCCTTTTGTGACTCCATAACAGACTGTGACGCAGCTAGAGTGGGTGGCTCGGAGGTGAGCCTGGTGCCGGATGGTCTCTTGCCCATTGCGCCGGCATTGTTGCGCAGTTCGGTCGGAGCGACGAAAGACGAGCGGCTCCTGAGCTCCTTGATAGGCACAGGAGGCGGGTGTGCGGAAGACAAGTTGGTATTGATAGGCGGTGGGAGAGGCTTGGATCGCGTGTTCTGCTGGGCTGGTGGAGCCTGACGGACAGTTGTTGAGGAGTCATCCCGCTTGGCCCCGAAGGCGCGGCGGTAGTTCTCGAGGGCAAGCCCACCCATGAAGCCGGATTCGCTGGCACCCTGGGGTGATTTGACGGCAGGAGACGAGGACTCCTTTAAGGACTGCTCTGATGGTTTTTTATTAGGCGTGGGGTCGGAATCTGTTCGAGAACCGGCGGGATGAACGGGAGGGGTGTTGATAGCATTGCTGGGCCTGACGAGTGAGTCTGGGCGGTTCGGGCTGTCCTGGATCGAGTGCAGAGGGTCGGTATGGTCGAGGGGACTCAATTGATCGGGCACAGGCGAGGAAGGGTTGGACTGGCCACGTCGATGGATTCGAAAATGGGATAGCATCTCGGCGTATGGCGGTGGGGTGGGCGTCGCGATGTCGTGGTGTCGCCCGCGGCGAGGGGAGAAGGCTTGGCTTTGGTCGAGGCCGGAGCAGCGAAGGGCTGGGCCCTGAGGCCGGATCAGGGCCAGCAAGCTGTCGAGGCAATGTCCAGATGCGGCAGCGTGGTTGTAGAGGGGTTATCCAATATTGACGCGACCATTGCTTCGGGCAGGGCTCTGGAGTTGGCTGTGTGAGGAGAGAGAGAGGAGAGAGGAGTGACGTCCAAGGCGCCTATCTGCCTGTCCAGGACGGGTTATCTGATCTGATGTTGAACAGAAAGAGTGGGCAGGGCTCGAGGCGGAAGCCTTTCTTCCAAGGTTGGCTTGTCTTGTCCGTGCAACAGGTTGAGGTGCCGCAGGATCTTGGTGGTGCTGTGCAACGGTAATCAATCAACGTGAGGTCGTTTTGAAGAAATGAGGATGGCGAGTCGGGGAAAAAGCTTGCCTGTCTGTTGTCTTGTCCTTGTCTTGGTCTCGGTGCGGTGCAGTACAGTGCAGCTTTACCCATGCCCAGTCCAGTCCTGGGCCAGGGTCCCCTCGCCCTGTGTCGCAGGCCGGTGGGGTGTCCCCTCTGGCGCGAGCAGTGGCAGCTTCTGGAACTGTTGCCCGCCGTCCGTTGCCGACTCCTGGCTCGTGCAGCATACTGAATGGAGACACCATCAATCCATCTATTGCCTGAGACAGATTGAGACAGTCGCTGTGCTGAAACCATACAACCAGACATGCAGACTGCCGTCTTTCGAGTCTTGCTTCGAGCACTGGTACCGGTAATGCACGTCGCTGGTGATCGGCAGAGGTGGGTGTCCGATGATCTGGAAGCAGAGAAGAACCCTTTATTAGATGGTTCAGCTGTCAGTTCTGCCTTGCCCACATCTGTTGTGCCATTGGACGGATTAGACTTCCTCTCATCTGAACTGCAGGAATGGACCGTGTCTACAGTGACCATACACTTCGCCTACCCCAGGTGCCCTTGGCGAAGATCCTGAGCGAGTCACTGCCTTCGACTTGTTCTTTTCCTACAATGCCTTACCGTCTCTCCATTTTGGCATGTGAACATGTCAAGAACCCAGGAAGATCAGTCTGCCAATACGAGCCATAGGTCGTGCCATGATATACTATGTAAGGGCCAAAAGCCAAAACTGTGAGGTTGTGTCGTTTACTCCATCGCTTAATCGTCCCATGCCCTCGATGTGACCCTGTCACCTTACGGTAGTGGGAGATGGCTTACATAATGGATAGACGCGTGTGGGTAAAAAAAGACGCGACTCGCTATGTTTCCACCCAAGACCACATTCGGCATCGCTCCCTACGTCTACAGGGACTGGAATTATTGTCCGTCGAAACTAAGATGCGCCATTCTCCTGCCATGGGAGAACGCATTTTGCTGATCCCTTAACACTCCTTCTTCAGAGTCAACGGGCCATTCCTGATCAATCATAACTGGCCCCGAAAACGAAGGACTTCTCGGAGAAATGTTGCACAGACACACATACAAGGCGATACATGTAGAGAACATTTATACTTGATCTCCTTGCAGCTTGCTCTATTGGATTTTGATAACGACTTTCCCCGGCGTGTTGAGATTCAGGAGGGCGAGGTAGGCTTCACTCGCCTCCGTCCATTCAAAAACGTGCCCCACCACCGGCTTAATATCATGTTCCTGAATGAAGGCACTCATTTTCTCTAGCATGGGGATACTTGCGTAGACGATGCCTCGAACTAAATTTGAACCCATGGAGTCAGCAGATTTGTTGCACACGCAAGTCGGCCACTGGCTAGGTAGATATGAACGGGTGACCCACCAGTCTTCGCACCAAGGATGATGTCTGGGATCAAATCATGTTTCTCTGAGGCGGACAAGAACCCAATGAGTGTCACAAGTCCGCCTTGCCTAGTGGCACTCAGGGATCGGGTGATTGTCGACGCGCCTACGACTTCCACGACGTGGTCCGCGCCGCGCCCGTCGGTGAGCTCATGGACTTTGACATGCCATTCCGGGTCGTTGGAGTCGAGGCCATGCGTCGCACCAAGTCGCTTCGCAGCCTCTAGCTTTTCCTGAGACGAAGATAGCACAATCACCTTCGCTCCAGCCGCTGCGGCGAACTATTGGCTAGTGTGTAAGTGCTAGATCACCACAGACATCAAGGTGCATGTGCCGTGCCCGGACACGTACCTGCAAAACCGCAGTGCTCGTGCCTCCAGTGCCCTGGGCGACCACCACATCTCCCTTCTTCAACTGGACATACCAGCCGAACAAGGCGTTCCAGGCCGTGCCGTACGCACCACCAAGGCAGGCAACCTCCTCAAAGCTGAGGTTGTCCGGCGCCGGGACGATGGAGTCCTCGTCGGCGACGACGTACTGCTGCAGGAGCCCGTCGATATCCGAGGCCCCCAGGAACTTGGAGGCGTCAACCTCGCCGTCCGTGCCGGGCTCTGCGGACTTCCAGTTGTTCCCCGCGGCGATGAGCACGCGGTCGCCGACCCGCCACCTTGACGAGCCCATCTCTGCGTTCACGCTCTCGATCACGCCTGCACCGTCGCAGAGTGGCACCACGGAGGAGACGGTGCGCGTCTTGTAGCGCTCGTCATCTGTGGCGACGAGTAGGTCTCGGTCTTTGCCAAGACTGATAGTCAGTAATCGCCGATGGTACATATGTAGGCCCCCACGTAAGTTGCGAGAACGAAGGTAATGCATTGCGGTGGAGTTCACCTACAGTTCAGGGCGGCAGCTTTCATCCGCACGAGAACCTGCCCGGCCTGTGGCTGGGGCTTTGGGACTTCCTCCAATTTGAGGTTGCGTATGATCCCACCGGCCGAGGTTGGGCCTCGCTCATGGAGGTGGATGCGATACGCAAAAGAAGTTTCAGAGGCCATTGGGGCTCTTGGGACGTGTTAGAAAGCTATGCACAGGATGTACGATCACAATCCAATAAGCGTAAACTCTTTCAGAGCACAGGGAAGTGGAGAAGCACACCTCACAATTTGTGGGAAAGGAAAGAGCCGGTTTAAATCATTTTGCGGTGACCTTGCCCACAATCGAGGGTTCCACCTGATGCCACTGCAGTGGTGTCCGCTGTGTGGTGTTCCCCTCCTCTAATTTGTAAGCTGGCGCACATGCACGCCGTGAGACGACCACATCGTACGTGTCTGGACATGGCAGCCAACTGTGAATATTGCCATCATGATTGATGCAAGGGATTCACATGCTTAGTTGAGGTCAAAGAGAATTTGTCAGCACTATCTGACTGCACTCCAGCAGCTGACTACCTATATGTACCTAGGTAGGTACATAGATCTGGGCGTGGCTTTGGGATATGGAGGGAAGTGGCTCCGGGAGAGGTCGGAGAATTCGGGTATTGTAACTTGGGCAATCCAGGGGAAAAGATGAATTGATCAATTAAAACGTTCGCCTGATTTGCAAAGGGTCTTGATCTGCGGCATAGAAAACCTCAGAAGCAGCCCCTTCGAATTGCCTAGAGGTCTAGCTCCCTCATTACCCAGCTACTTAGGTAGGTGGTCGCCATTGTCATTAGAAACATCGAGCCAATCACAATTTCTTCAGAAAGCAGCAGCGTCGATTCGTAATTGGCTTGACGGTTGCTGTGCTCTGTGCTCCTAAAATTAACGCTGTACCGGTAAGCCGTTCTTCCCTATTCCTTTCTTTGCAGCCTCCAACCGCACATCTAAGTCGATGATCGTCTGTTCTATAATTTGTTATTTACAATGTTCGCTTATTTATACCATGTATGTGAGAGCGCACCAGTCTGCAGAGAAATGCCGCTGAGACAGTCTTTTGTAGAGAGATCATACCGCGTGCGGGCTGTTTGTAGAGGTGGCCACTATTAGCATTGAAGCCTACAGGCTTTGCAGGCATTTCTCATATTCATTCCCTCCCTTCTTGAAGTAGTCATTCTGGCCTTCTTTTATTCACAATGTTTTTCTTGCCACAAGCTACAAGGTCTACATATATCGTGACGGCATGGCGCAATACAAGACTGTGGAGGAAGCAAGCGTAGCACCACCGAGTCGAGCGAATCGATCTGAATTCCCTAACTAGCTCCTTTTAAGCGGGCGTGGGCGACCTAGACTTATAGATAGAGCGTGGCCCTATACCGGTAGTGGGCCCGCTCGGCTGCCATAAAGACTACCTATACTGGATTTCAGAAGCTGTTCTGCAATTCTACCCTTTTGAACAAAGAAGCGGAAGCTGGCCATAATAGTCAGCTGCTGGCTCCAAAATCCCATACAATGCAAAGAAGAAATGGTCTGAAGAGTAGGAATAATTACAAAATCAGAATTAATTCTGAACGGAACAGAAATAGCTAAGCCGACTAGACATTAGTCGAGTGAACTAGCCATATAATCAAAAATGGATTCAAGGGGTTTTGTGCGCACTGCCACTGGTGCTATAAAAAATTGGCAGAAAACGGCAATATTTTGTCACCTTTTCCACTACATCAATGGTCACGGGATGTTCGGGCAGCTATATATTTATTTCCCTTGACTGCCGCCTCATTTTTCAAGTCTAAAGATGCGTGTTTTGCATTCATAAAGCCCATTTCTTTTCTCACCTGAGCATCCTCCGCACACAAATCGCAACTCGACCCCTCAACAACCATCTACCCATTGTCTCGAAAGTAGGACCTCCTTCGCAAACGAGCAATAAGAGTCAAATCACTTCTTACGTGCCACAGGTAAATCAAGCCTGCATTTTTTTTTTTTTTTTTACCACATCCTTGCTTGATCGCTGGGCAATATTTTGACATCTACAAGCAGACGAGATGACAAGACCGATGGAATCCAAAAAGAAGCAACGCATCCAAGAGATAAATTACTATCCGGACCCCCACCAGCCACGGCGGCTGATTCGGCCACGAATAAAATTCATCCTTCCAGACACCACTATAAATGAGCCCTACAGTGGGGATCCTACCGGCTGGGTCTGTGTGAAAATGGATCCGACTGAACGAGAGAATGTGTTTGTCTCTGAATGTCCGGTAAATTTCATGAGCACGAGACAGGTCATCATACCGAATGGGCAAACTCCTAACACTCTGCCCATCTATCTTGAATTCACCAACATCCAGCCGATGCCTATGGGTTCAAACTTTCAGACTATGCCTCTCCCGGTCCCAGGGTTTCCTGGGCAAACCCGAGATGTCCCTGCACCAAACCAATCTCTCTTGGAGCGAACCCAACCTTTTCCTGTGCAGAGCGCGGCTTTCCAGGCGCAACCCCAGCCTTTTCCTGTGCAGAGCCCAGCCTTCCAGGCGCAACCCCAACCTTTTCTTGCGCAGAACCAACAATTCTTGCAAAATGGCGGCAACACAGTCACTGCCCAAGCAAACCAATTCAGGGCAGTCATGACTCCCCCATTGTGTATCAATACGGGCGACCGTGTCAATGAGATGCGAGGTTACCAGGAGAATCATCAGCAAAACTTTGCGGCGGCGAACACCCTCGGAGCTGAAGATCTGGTCCCACAAGCAGCAGACAATATCCTGGGAGAGCAGATCAACAACCCTGTCGACGGGCAGGGTCAAAATCATGGTGACGATTTTTCTGATGTTGGACTGGGTTTCCCTTTCTCCGCATAGCGCATCTGCAGAAGTTGTTATTGTGGCCCTCCAATCCTGTTAAGCCCCTTCATTTGTCAGAAGACCTCGGGGCAATGTTATCTATTATGGAGCGGGAATGGTCATTGAGCGGGCAAAAACAGTCACTGAACGCATGGTTTGAGCAAGAATGGTATTTCCTGGGCAGAAAGGGATAGAATTTTCTTGAAGTTCAAGTTTTCAAGTTTTCTTTCTTCATTTCGGACAGGGAACATAAGGGGAATTTTGGGGGCCAGTTTTTACCCAAAGCCGGAGAGCAACTGTAAGCAAGTTGGGAAGGATTCCTTATAGACGTGACAAACTGGCAAATTGAGTTTTGGAGCATCACCAGTGACGTACTGTATATATACACTTTAAAAACGCGAGTGAATCATCTGTCACAAGACTACCCTGATCCAGACTCGTAGTTATGCTTCATTATAATCTATAATTACTCTTCAGAACAGACATCGCTATTCAAGTCTCTAATGAATTCTTCTATCTCATGATTATCTGAATCTTCAAGAAGACTTGGCTGCTTGGATGATAACATCACTGGCCTTCTCCGAGACGATGTACAAGGGCAAGGCGATGTAAAAGCCAGGAATCTTGGGGAAGACACTGGCGTCCACAACCCGCAAGCCTTCTGTGCCGCGGACCTTGAACTCGCTGTCCAGGACGGCCATGGGGTCGTCATCGGCGCCAATGGGGCAGGTGCACGACGCGTGGTGTCCCCAGGCCTCGTCCTTCAGGAAGTCCTTCACGTCAGCCTCGCTGGAGACGTTGGTGCCGGGCCAGACCTCGGGGAAGCTGCCGTTCAGGGGGATGAGGTCCTCGAAGGCCTTGCGGGCGAACTGGAAGCCCTCGTACGTGGCCTGCAGGTCCTTCTCGGCCGCGTCGCTCGCGTTGACGCCCGTGTCGTAGTAGTTGAAGTTGATTTGGGGCATGTCGCGCGGGTCGGTCGACTTCAGCGTCACGGTGCCGGCGTTGTTCCTGCTGTGGGCCTTGAGGATGATCCATGCCCAGTGCTGAGCATCGGCGAGGGAGTCGGCCGCGTAGCCCGGGAAGTAACCCTTGAACTTGGCCGGAGCTCCGGAGACCAGCAAGTCCGGCTCATCTTCGGCGACGGAGGACTTCATCGTGATGGCGATGGCGATTCCGTTGGTGCCGTAGACACCCTTGGTTATCGGGTCAACACCAGCCTGGTAATCGTCGAGACAGGCGTCGGGCGAGCTCTGCAAAAAGGTGCACTTGGACGTGATGACGAAGTCGCTGTCAGTCTTGCCGATGACAGTGGCCTCGTAGCGGTCTTGCATGTTGGTTCCAACACCGGGGAGATCGACCAGCACAGGGATGTCGAACGACTCCAGCTCTGACTTGGGGCCGACACCGCTGAGCTTCAGCAGCTGGGGGGTGTTGAAAGCGCCTGCTGCCAGGATGACCTCACGGCCGGCGTCGACGCTACCGGATCCGGTCGCAGAAGCCGATGCTGATCGAGGGTCGGCGCGATACAATGACGAGCCTTCCAAGTAGTCGACACCAATGGCGCGGGGGGTGGTTCCGTTTGTGTCGAATCGAACCTTGGTGACCTGCTTAACGATTAGTGAATTGCTTTGCCTCACACGAGAATGTTGATGCTGACCAAGGTGTTCAACTTGATGTCCAAGTGATACTTGCGAGACCCGTCAGAGTTCACTGCCTCTGCCGTGTCGAGTATCAAGTCTCGTGGACCACCTCTGACATTGTCTTGCATAGCCAGAGGTACCTGGTAAAGTCCAGTGTTGCTCGTCTCACCAGGCGCGTTCAGATCTTCCAAAAGAACATGAGCCAGACCGGTGACGGTAGTGACAACGGATTCGAGGAGATTTTGACCGACTGCTGTGGCAGCAGAAAGGATCAGGGACAGGAGCTTCTGGTCTTCAACCACAAGGGAGAGCGAGGTGAGAGATGTCGTCAACCATCCCGAGAACCCATGTCCGACAATGCTGCTGGGCAAATATTCATTCTTTTCGATCTTCTCGAAGTAGGATCGCATGTTGTCAGGGCCCCAACTGTCATCGCCTGTGAGGTCGGAGATGTAAGTCCAGTCACTGTCGTGTGCGTTTATGCTGATGAGGGCATTGTGACGAGAGCAACCGCCCAAAGTCCCGGCTCGAGGGTACCATACTCCCAACGGGGTTGCGTCCTCGGGAGGATCAAGTCCGACGTAAAAGCTGCCGTCGGGCAGCTCATATGTCATCTTGGAGTCCCGTGCTTGGCGGTCGAGGTCCGAGTAATGGTTCACGAAGTAGTTCCACCTTGTGTCCTCGAATTCAGTAGAGAAGAGATGCAAAGCCGGAACAGTCTCCGTCAGGTCGTCCCCAGAGTCACCGCCTGCATCGATGAGCAACACCTTATGCCCTGCGATGGCCAGGTTTGCCGCAACAGGGCCGCCGCCGGGACCTGAGCCCACCACGACGTAGTCATAGTCGACATCCGAGGAATTAGTGCCATCACGTCGGCCGATGTAAGGATTGTGGGTACGTTGCGGCTTCCTGGCTGTCCAGGGAGCGGCGCTGTGTCAGATGTTAGCAAGTCATCACAAGTCTATGCCGAATGATGGTTCTATATACGCACAACCCGGAATCAGCCAGAAGGCAGACGAGAGTCAAGGCCACGGAGGCATGCATTATGACTATTCGGAAGAACAGTCTTCCTTTAAGGAGAGACAGAGGGTCGGTCGTATCAAGAAACAAATGTCAAAAGATGTAAAGAGTGTAAGTGCCGCTGGTGGGATGCCCAGCTACGTGATCAAAATTGTCATTCTCTTGACACTTCAAATAGGAATATGATCGCCAGCAGAGGCTGCCAAGCCGTCGGCCTAAGTTCCCTGAGCATCCGGGTGATCGTGGAGACGAGACCGTAAAAGTCCGTGATTGAGGCTACCTCATGTCGTACTTTTACAAAACTAACCCCTGGCTACAATAATGGGACTCCGCCCTTGACGTGGACGTGATTCCGTGATTGAAGATCACGATATCTTCAGGAGCCGCAATCCGCCTCCAGCTCTTTGCCTACATTTCTCCTGTTGATCGACTGAAAGGATTCAGCCAAGCCTGAAACGAGGCCCCTAGTGTCGCGGGGGGGAGCCCGTCAAATCAAGGCCAAGCATGCTACATATAGGGGCATGCTGCAGGGCCACATACAGTAAACAGTACGAATAGATGAGGATCCATTCACCTCCAGGGCTCGGAAACCCCCGTGTTGTCCAATTTTGTTTTTTGTTGTGACTGACTCGTCGGCTAGTGTGCCCAAAATGGGCATGCCATGAGTCGCTGTAGTTGGCGGACATGGTATTGAACAAGACCAGAACGAAGATCTGCGTGTCTGTTGACTACAACTTTTCCCACTGATGTCTTTAAATGCGTTAGTATTCCAACAAAGCACCGCATTCAAATGTTTCCAGCAAGTTCTCGGTTTCATATAAGAGGCTGGCTAAAGTACCATGGCAGGGTTGAAAAATGTGCTCTATTTAGTATTGACAGCGGAAGAAGTTAAAGTGACAGTTAGATAGCTCCTCATTATCTTCAAGCGCATTGTCTGTGCTGTAGACCAAGAGAGAGAAACACAAAAAGGGAAGTCATCTATCATCAGAGGAGCAAAACCCCAGCTCCTCAAAGTACACTGGCACGTTTGTGGTAATCTGCTCGCGAATGAAGACGAATATAGACATGAGCTTGTTGGCCACCATGCCACATGTCTGATTAGGCAAGATGCATCTCGGAGAATTCCCTTCCCCGCCTCACCGGGGATCTGGGGAGATGTTCACGCAAGCCACTAGTGTAACTTTCTCCTGAAGGTTGCTCTGCTCCAACCACATATCGTATTAGATCGACGTCCACTCAAGAGGATTCTGCGCGATCAGTCTGTTTCTGTTCAAGTGCGGTCCACTTTTAGCAGCGCAGGGCGATTTTGGAAATAAGGACACAGATTGAGAATTTCTGGGGCCCGACGCAAATTTGAACCTTGCAGAACTCCGCGTTCGTCATTTTGTTTGGTTGTACGAAGGCCGGGGTGCCACGCGGTGTCCACTCCGGCATTTGCCATGGCCGATAGCAAGGGTTCCCAATTCCCTGGGACGGGTTCGCCGATCTTAATATTCCAGATACTGCAGCAGTCTCGGCTCCACGTTCACGCGGTGAGACACGTGCTCCTAAGCTCAACACCAAAACGTCCATCGCCTTGCCAAATCGGACCTCGGGGATGGGATAGCTTTGACTTTGATAGCGTGGGATATAAGCCCATCAAGGGCAAGGTCAAGCGTGGGGCGATACTACCTAGGTGCTGCAAGATAGATGTTAAAAACTCCGATGCTAGATGAGCAACAATGGGGATTAGAAACAGGCAGGGCCCGGGTAGCTCAAACCTTGTTGTGTGTACACTGTAAAATCAGAACATGGGAAATGCTTCAGAACATATCGAAGAACGTACAACCTCCTGTGACTCGTACTAATTCAAGATTTGGCCGCGCCGGTCAACATGTCCTTTTGTCACAACCGATTAGACATTCCCCTTCCACGGTCATGTTCTGAAACTCTGGGAACGCAAATTCAACAATGAAAAGGGCAGATCCAGAAGGAATCGCCCCCCAGTAATCAATCTCGGCGCTCAGGAGGGGTTGCAAGGGTTGAGAGAAGGTTGGGTGCAACCATTTCCAAGATCAGAAGTGTAGCAGAGCACGTTGTCGCTCAGTACTGGGGTGTTTGACTAGGAGATGTACCAGGCACCTTAAAGGATCAACAACGGGAGATATTGTCAAGACAATCGCAAAATTGCAGATACTCAATGAGTCCGTCAAAGCTACCTCAAAGTGTTTTTCGACGTCAACTCCAGTACATTAATCACGACTGCGTCTTAGAGGGCCATAGAAAAGAAAATCAACTGTCTGCGATATAAAAGCTTCAACATCCCCATATACTCTTAGATAAGCAGAAATATCCATGTATGTACTTCCTGAGCGTAAAAGCCTTTGACAGATCCTGTGCCTTCTGAATGTAACAATACTCCAGTCGAACCTCTAGACAGAGAACAGTGCCGAGCACACTGCCAAGCTCCTCCTCCCACTGATTCGTGCTAAAACGCGAGTGGGGACTGGATAATTGGGACTTCGGGTGATCAAACCGGTTGAAGGACTATTCTAGAAGTCCGGGTCCGCCAACACCGATTCGTTACACTTGAGAGTCTCTACCTTCTTGAACAACATCAATATCATTCCACGCTCATGGGTGAGTTGTAGCAGTTAATCACGCGCAAATTTTGCGACACAATCGTAGCTGAGTGGGTATACATATACAGATTCGACCAAAAATTTTGACGAGCTGGTCCCGAAGGTGTTGTGGACATCTGCGGGCCCTCTTCGCAGATGTAGCAGCCCAAGCGGGTAAACTTCGGCGGCGCGACCGCTATTACGACAAGATTCACCAGTCTCACGGTCAACGAGTGAAGGGCGGATTTCTGTCTTGATCTCGAGGTCAGCTTTCATCGCCTGCCTGAATATCGACGCATACAGGGAAAGCACTGGCAGCACTGGCCCAGTAAGCCACGTCCAGGAGAGAAAATGGCTAATTTAATTGCGATACATCTCTTGAGAGATCAACTATAAGAGACAATAAGTCTTCGAACAGTGGGTCATTTCTGGGTTAAGTTTCGAGGATTAATGTGGGAACACCAACTACGCCTTGCCTTCGTGTCAGACCTACAACAACATCTGCATACCCCAGTCGACGAACCTATCTTGGAAACTGATCGCGAGCAGCGACGATTACCAATCGGCCGCCACCCGCTTCCGTCCATTTCCCACGGTGGTCCCGAACCTGGGAACATTTGCCGAGCGATTGAGATCGACGACGGCCAGCGCCGAAGAGGAAACGAGCTCACGCCCTGGGGCCCTGGGGCTGTGAGGCAGCCTCACGGGGGAATGGCGGAAGGGTCACAATACTTTCTGTACCCATGTGTCCAAGAGTATGATTTAGTCGGCTGGTTGGCCGGGGCACTGTATGGCCAATCCGCAATACTCCACGCCTTGCACGCACAATGCGGGTCTGGGTGATCGTTATATCCACTGCGGAGAACAAAGTTATCAAGGGTATCTGCCACCTGGGCGGCCATGTGCTCAGATCCCTGAACGTTGAGATATCATCCTACACGAATCCCAAGAACTGTATGAATATGGCGCCGCCGGCTTCGCAAGACGATCAACCTTTTTCTAGTTCACAAATGTGCATAACGGCGATGACTTGCCGTCCCTTTACTCTCCATTTACCGCGTCGCTCCAAAATTTTGCATTGAACCTTTCACTTCTGACACTCTTTAATCGACATTTATGAAAATGCTGTAATCGAATTCTCTATCAATACCTTACTAATTCTTATCGGAGGTTTTCTCAGCTGTTTTCTGAGCTGCTCGCTTCGAACGCGAACATGAAGCCTTTCTCCTTCGGATTGTTGCTTCTAGCAGCATTCCAATTCACGATAGTAAGCGCCGCCGTTAGCCCGGCCGCTGCCCCAGCTTGTGGTGTAAGTAGTCCTTCTCGCGCTAGTTAATATAATGATACTAATAGGGTCTGTGGCTGCAATAGCTCAAGTGCATTGTCACTGCTACCCTGGAGCACTCGACATGCTCGCTCACAAACACAACATGCATCTGCCTTAATGAAGAACTCAACTTAGCAGCCGCAGCCTGCATCGCAACAAGTTGTAGCGTTAGGGATCAGCTCGGTATGTTTTCAGCTTCCGGCCCTGGAGAACTTTTCCTCGGCCATCACGCCACAAGGGCAAATTTGGTGCTATGTACAGAATTTGATGGGCAGTCATTAACAAGAATTCTGTAGCCACCCAGAACTACTCAATGATAGCATGCGGTGTCGAAAGCGAAGACAGAACCGCTCTGATATGGATCATTGGCGTTGTTTTCGGCATACTCGGCTTGATCGGCTTCTTTCTCAGGGTGGCGGCTCGCGTGTTTGTGGGAGCACACAATAGCTGGGGCCCCGAGGATTGGGTAATGACCGTTGCAGTGGTAAGCCTACGACTTTGTCTGGCGCTCTGCAAGTACAACCAGCTGACTCCCACAGCTCTTGATGATCCCCTTGCAGGCTCTTTCGGTTCCCCGTAAGTGTCTCGATACCGCCGTTTGCTTTACTGGATAGCGAGCTGAGTTTGTCTGTGTGTAGTTGCGAAATACGGACTGGGATTGGACATGTGGGCAGTCAAGCCGGACAACATCACAAATATTCTCTATGTAAGTCGAGAGGCCGCGGAACGGGGTCACTGATGTTCAACTCAACTGCGGTGACCCAAGGCTAACCAATGAGCTACCGGTAGCTATACTTCTGGGACGAGCTCGTCTATCTGGCTGTCCTTCCTCTCACAAAAATTTCCATCCTCCTTTTCTACCTAAAGATCTTTCCCAAACGCGAAGTCAAAATCGCCATCTGGGTACTCGTCGGCCTCAACATCGCTTATCTGATTACCTTCGAGATTATTTCCATCTTTCAGTGCAGGCCGATCCAGGGCGCGTGGCTGAGTTGGGACGGCACATTCGAGGCTACCTGTAACGACATCAACATGCAAGGCTGGATGGCCGCTGCGCTAAACTTGGTCCTGGATCTGGGAGTTCTCATACTGCCACTACCCGAACTCGCCAGGCTGTCTCTGTCGCTGCGGAAGAAGATACAGATTTTATCTATGTTCTGCGTTGGTTTCTTGTAAGTGACCACCAGCTGGTTCGATTGAGCTTAAGAACAGTCAACTGACGCATACCGGTATTTCAGTGTATCAATTGTCAGTCTTCTCAGACTGCAGTCATTGGCGAAATACGCAAACACTACGAATGTCACACGTGAGTTTGCTCCGCCACTAGCATTGACAATCTCCCTAACAATGTACAGAGGACTATGTCGAGGTCGGCTACTGGTCAACGATCGAGGTGCCTGTCGGGGTGATCTGCGCGTGCATGCCCGCCATCCGCTCGCTCGTAGCAACCATCTTCCCGAAGGTATTTGGCACGACGCAGAAGAGTTCAGAGTACCAGGGCATGTCGAGCTCGTCCAAGCAGTGGTCCCACTCCTTTGGAAGATTGAACTCGTCTGGGAAACACATCAAGGTCAAGACAGAGTGGACAATGAGATCATACAATGCCACGGAGCATGGGTCGTCTCAAGTTGAACTGGTAACAATGCCATCATCCAAGTCGGGGGATCTAGAGGCGCCCATGCCGACCAGACCCCGGTCGGAGCTGGCAGTGATGGAAACAAGTTGCGAGCGTGCAAGACGTCAATGACCAAATGCCATGGTAACTTCCATTTGTCTAGAACAAATGTGGGTCATTAGACTTCTATAAAGAACCTAAAATACTAAAAGAAAGAAAGACAGTCCAACACGATTACGCACAATGTTCCGTGCCATGTCACGTACTAAAAACTGGCACATGCAGAATAATAACATGTCGACATGACGCCTGCTACCTGGAGACGCTTGCTAAACTCACCAAAAAGAGGAAAGAAAGGAGGTAAACAAGATAGCAAGTCTGTGATCTAGAAAATCAATTCAAGCGTCGCGAGCCTAACTGCCTCCAGGCTTAGAGCGTGTGGTCGAGACCGACACAGCCGCCACTTACACGGCCGTCCTACAAAGATTCGGAGCGCTGGTCCTCACCGAGCTATAAATTCGCGAAGAGTGGGACGCCATATCAGCGACTGCAAATTGAGTTTTGCCTCAAGCGTTCGCTCAATTATCGACCCGGATGGGCAAATTATGTCTGCTACATGCCTTCATCTGCGGCCTGTAAACAACATGTCAAGTAACGTTACTTTGACCGATGGCATGCTATCTTGAGTGGGCAAATAGACAGCGATGCTCCACTGCTGGGATACGGCGCTCTAATTAAACAAATGCCCCTGGCAGACGCAGGAACAAGCGTCGACAAAGCCGGGCCGGCCCCTGTCGCTGCTGGCCCCATCCTCGGCTCGCCAGGCACCTTATCAGGCCCTCCCGACGTCGGCATCGTCGCCGTATCTGGGAACGCGATCCACGGGCAATAACACCATGCGAACCTTGAACGATAGGCACCCTCGGTAGCAATTTCCACGAGCAGCAATATGAATGCGACGCTATGCCTTTCTTCTGCGACCTCTCGATGTCGACCATCGTCGAGTGGGCTTGCAGGAGATTGAGAGCAGACGGACGGCCAAGATGAAGGACCTCGTCACGGGACATTTCTCCAAAGTGTTGTTGGCTGTGGGCGCCCTCTGCCTGGCCAATCCAGCCCTCGCGGCCCGCTCAGTGCCCATCGACCTGACCTCATTCTTCAACAACAAGGCCTTCGGCACCTACCCGAACGAGACCACGTTTGAGAACAACCTCAACCGCTCGTACCCACCACTAAACCACCTCGCCCGGGATGGCATCTACACGTCCCAGAGCACCGGCATCCGGTACGACTTCCCGAGCTACACGGGGCCCCAGCTCCCGGACAACCTCATCTGCACCGGCCAGACGATCCCAGTGGGCAGCAGCAACAGCAGCAACAGTCGCAGCAGCAGCAAGGCCTTCTCGCTGAGCATGCTGGTGGCCAACGACCTGCGCGACGCCATCGCCTCGCACGACCTGACGCTCCTCTACACGGACGGGACGTCGGCCGCCGCCGAGCTGCGCGCCCTGTCCTTCTTCAGCTGGCTGACGCTCACGCGCGGCGAGATCATCAGCCCCTTCACGTGGACGCCCGCCGGCCGCGACTGGAACACGAGCCAGATCTTCGAGTTCACGGGCTACCTGGACCCGGCCAGGACCCTCGCGGCCGTGCAGCTGCCCGTGGCTGACAATGCCACCGTGGGCAGGGTCCATGTGTTCTCCATGTCCCTGCTGGTGGGCGACGCGGACGCGGACGCTGCTGCCGCGGCGGTTGAGGTCCAGAGTGTGCGTCCCACGCAGAAGTGGACCGAGGCGGGAAGTCAGGTTGTCGAGATCACTGTCAACAATGTCGGAAGCGAGTGTGTCTCGGGCTCGGGGTTGACGGTGTCGCTGGAGGGCCTCGGTGTCAGCACGGCCGAGACGGGGTCCGTCAAGAGGCTCTGCCCGGGTGACCAGAAGCGCGTCAACGTCGGGGTCAGTGGGTCTGCGAACAGCACCACCGTGGACGTCACCCTGTCTGGCGCCAGCGGCAACCAGACGGCCAGCTTTCCCGGGATTAACATCGGGTTTGAGAGCTTCACCGCTGACCTGGACAGTCTCGCCAAGCACGAGTCCCCGGAGTGGTTCGACAATGCCAAATACGGCATATTCATCCACTGGGGCCCTTACGCGGTGCCAGGCTACGGGGGAGTGGCTCCCAACGAGACCTATGCCGAGTGGTTCTGGTGGTACTCGAACAACCACTTCGTGGGCGCGGACAAGTCAGACAGCTATGGCTACCGCCTCGATACCTTTGGCCCAGACTGGAACTACGATGACGGGTTCCCCAGCTTCACGGCGTCCGCGTGGGACCCCAAGGAGTGGGTCGACCTCTTCGCCGATGCGGGCGCCACCTACTTTGTCCTGACGACCAAGCACCACGACGGCTTTGCGCTGTTCGACACGGATGGCATGACGAACCGCTCGTCCATCAACTACGGCCCCAGGCGGGATATTGTCCAGGAGCTCTTCGATGCTGCTGCCACGTATCAGCCGACCCTGAAGCGTGGTACCTACTTCTCCCTCCCGGAGTGGTACAATCCTGACTTCGGCCCTTACGGTTTTGTCCAACACGACACGGTCGGCTCGACGAGCTGGGTCGGAATACCGGCGACCAACCCTTTTACAAATCTTACTGAGCCGTACACCGGCAGATTGCCCATCGGGGACTTCGTCGAGGACCTTATGTACCCCCAGATGGAAGCTCTCGCATACAAGTACGGTTCAGACATTAGTAAGTGCTTCCATCAGATATTCCATCCTTCAACGTGATTCTTAAGGCCACATGCTGCGTGTCTAAAACGTCTCATCGGTCACATGCTCCGAGGTATAGTGAGAGACAGCCCTGGCAAACCTGAGACAACGACTCCCTGCATCAACGTAGTCCAGAATAGGAAATTTGCTGACTTTCAAACCCCAAAGTGTGGTGCGACGCCGGCACGGCAAACAAGACAGCCTTCTTCGCCTCGGAATGGTGGAACTGGGCGCGGAGCCAGGACAGGCAGGTAGTCATGAACAGTCGCTGTGGTGTAGCCCAGGCGTCAGACTTCGAGACCCCCGAGTACAGTACATACTCATCAGCCCAGAGGCATAAGTGGGAGTCAAATCAGGGCATGGACCCGTATAGCTACGGGTACAATTCCAAGACGCCCGCCGAGAGCTACATGAATGCCTCTACGATTGTCTACTCTCTTGTAGATATGGTTGCTAAGAATGGCAACTTGCTCCTGGACATCGGGCCGCGAGCAGACGGGACGATAGTCGAGGCAGAGGTGGCCAATCTGCGCCAGGCTGGGAAATGGATTCATGCGCACGCCGAGGCCGTGTTCAACACGACGTACTGGTTCGTACAGACACAGATCGCCAGCCCTCAGGAGGTCCGGTTCACCCAGACCGACGAGGCTTTCTACATCCTCTTTCTTGAGCAGCCGGATGTCGCGGAAGACGGGCACGTCTGGGTGAACGCCACAGTGCCGGTGCTGGAGGGAGATACGATCTCGATGGTTGGTGTGGACGCCACGGGAGTGGATGACCTATCCTGGAAGACATCGTCAGAGGGATATCTGGCCATTAATGTCTCGGCCGGGGCTCTAGCATCGGAAGAGTTTGGCTGGGTGTTCAAGATCGCGTATGCGTGATGGTGTTGTCGTCGTCATCCCCCGCGTCGCCGACAGCGGGAACAGAAGACAGTATGACCCTGTACATAAAGGCCTTCGAATATAGCTCACCCACCCCTCCACCTCGCCTGGACGTCACAGCTGGGGTGAGGTGAGAAGTTTACAGTGCCAAGCTAGCCCATGCTCGCATTAGACTATTGCTTCAGACACCACGGGGAACAAATCGCAGCACGCCATGTGCGACGGCACCCTGCAGCTCGTGGCGTTTCGAGAATTAGATCCGGCACTAAAAGAATGCCTGCTGCTTGAGACCCTCTCTGGTCAAAAGCCTCCGGGGAAGGGTTTGCTTCTTGCCATACCGTGGCTCAAGCCCGAGACGCCGTTCCCAGAGACTCGGGTCGTTGGACCGGGTTGAAATCAGCGTGTGGCTGGCTTACACCAGACTTAGGGGTGGAAAACCACATCGACGAGGACTGAGCCGAGGCGCGAGCTAAGGCGGCCCCCGCGCCCGACAGAAACCTGTGATTTGATCTGGACGGCGGTAAAGGGTAACTCCCGAAAGTTCTGGGTGAGTGTCTCCAGGTTGTTCGGCGTCTGAAACTGGTGATTGTGTGGTTGGCACGTAATCTGAATGGACAACTGTCTGGCTGCTCCACAGACAAGTAAGCCATCGTCACTAGGCTCCAGCACGGCTGATGTCGAGTGTTATGCTGACAAGGTCCAGTACGGGCAAGGACCATGGAAGATCACAAATCCTAATGTGAAATGTGGTGGTTGAGCGGTACGGCTCTCTGGATACGTGATGCGACGGACAGGAAGAAAGGTGCATGGCCTCAAAGGCGGCCCTTTCTCCAGTCGCCAGCCCCCTCCCAACTGGGGGCCGAGACTACAAGCCCGACTGACGAACGGAGGGTTGAAAGTCGTTACTGCTTTGGGGTCGGAATTATGCAGGAGGCTCGTGGGAACGAAAGGACCATACTTGGCTTCTCTTCATGCGACCCTGATGGAGCAATTGCAGGGGCCATCATCGTGCCACGCTCTCAGTCTCGTTCTCGCGTTCTCGCGCTCGACTAACCTGACCAGGGCGGGCGCAGGAGTAGGAGGGTTCGGCTCGTACGCACGCGGGAATAACGCAACGCACGTCGATTCTTGGCTCCAATGGCTGATTGTTGATGCCTGAAGTTCCGGAGAAACGTGTCGTGTTGCCCATGTGGACGTCGAGGTCGGTCGAGGTGGGGGCTTTTGATTCCATCCCAGTCCTAATGCAGCAGCCCAGAAGCGTCGATGACGCAGCCACAACTCGGGCCCAGATATGGAAATAGCGGTGATGATATTGGAGTCGCAGTGAAGGGTCAGGAGGCGGCTCCGAGTGGGTTTGAGTGCTACGGCTTCGAGTCGACTAGCCTCGATCCAGTGGTACTGGCCAGGTGATTCTCGAAGGCAAATCGAAGCTATGTCGCGGCGCGAGGTGGTCAAGAGGAGGCGCCGGGTGGCATCGGCCGACGTGGACGGGCGGTGGGACGGGACCCGAGGCAAAGGAACCATCCCATCCAGGACAAGATACAGTAGGACAGCCAACTGGAAGAAATTAGGCAGAGTCTAGTGAATCCTTCCCAGATTGCCGGGAGAGGGCGGAGGGGGGCCATCAATTGGCTCTCTCGAGGTTTGGGGGCAACTCCGATTTGATTGTGACGTTGCCTTCTATGGCCCTAGTGCCCTAGCGCGCATAACAGGCATGCAAGACATTGCTGGGCCCCGATGCGGTGGGAGTTGAAGAGCCGTGAGGGTGAGAGTGAGTGCGGGCATGGTGAAAATGGAGGGGAATTTGGTTGTACAGTGGCAGGAGTGGCAGTCTAGGTGGTACAGCTGAGGGGTCTGTAGACCTCGGGAGGGGTGCTAGGTTCTAGGGGAGGGGGAGAAGCACCTTGGTGGTTTCGATTCCTCAGCTTCCGGGACATCTCGTTCCTGTCAGTCTGCCTCCCTGCCTGCCCGCCTGCCTGCCTCCCTTCCTTGCTGTTATGCTGTCCTTCCTTCTCCCTGCATGTTCTCCCTGCTTCTCAAGGCCGGCCCCACATTTACAGGCAGGCTGCAGACGCAACAGGCAGGCAGGCAGGCAGGCAGACGTTGGGCGAACTCGAGGCGTTCAGCTCGCTCAGCACGACATGCAGGAGATATCATGATGATGCCGATGATGATCAGAAACGTCGAGGGGCTTATGCGGCACAAGACGCACGCAGGCATGGACTACGAGTGAGTGGTCGGTGGTCGTCCCGGCATCCTGGCCTGCATATTCCCGTCTTCGCTTAGGACTTCGACCCCCAAAGTTTGGGAGCCAACGGCCACACGCACCAACCAGGCCCCAAACACCACCACCAAAGTCACCGACATACCGTGCCATTACACAGCATGCGACGCAACCCTGGAACGCAAATAAACACAGCACAACACACCACAGCAACACCACGGAACAGCAAGACACACTTACATGGCAGGATGGCCGCGCATCATGCAAGTGCCCGACCACTCGCGGTAGTTCCACCCGCCCAACAAATAAGCAAGCTGGCTAGGCTGCTAGGTTGCTGCACTGGAAACTGGCTGCTGGACCCCAGAAGCCGCGGCTGGGCCACCAACATTTGCAGCAGCAGCGGCAGCCGCAGCGGCAGCAGCAGCACCAGCTCCGGCAGCATATGCAGCATGTGTTTGCCCCTCCTCAGCTCGCGCCCCTGTCCCTGGGGCTGTACCAGGGCGGGTGGCGCCAGCCTTGGCGTCTACCACCCAGAGCACTGGGCCCGGCTGAGACAGGGAAAGCAGAATCTGATGGTGCCAAAAAGTACCTTGTCCCAGTACCTGTACTCTGACGGACAAATCACAGTCCTGCATATGCCTCTGCCTCTTCTTTTCTGGCTGGCGAATGGCACGACGGCAATGGCGCTAACAACAGGATGGGGATGGGCAATAGTCTACCATGAATTTGGCCCTTGGACAACCAGACAATCTGGCACTCCCAGACAGCCCAGAAACTAGCCAGCCTGACACGGCACTGCGGCACTCTAGCACTATCCAGCCGGATGGTGGCTGTCCTGCCAATGGACACACACGTCTGCAGAAACACACCATGTCCGGAGCACCAACCTGGGATTGAGATCATGGTTCGACTCAATGGCTTATTAGCCCGGGGCTAGAAGGCCCAAGGAAGCCGGTCGCCAGAATGGGCCCCGTTCACGTCTTCATCCTGCTGCCATTACCACCTCCACTCGGACATGGACCTGCACTGCTGGTCCGGAACACTGACTTGTTGATCCTCTTCTCTGCCTTTCTTTGTCCCCCCCCCCCTCCGTCACATGTACTCGCTCGCTCGCCCACTCACTCACTTACTGCTTTTCTCCTTCCCTTGCTACATTATACAACTTCTGCGTTCGTCTTACACCAGATGCCAGTTTGTTGGATTCAAAAAGGCTCGCTCCGCCCTCTGATTCCCAACCAGTCTTGTGGTGCACCCCCGGAAGACCTTACTTCCGTCCCAACTCAACCGTCCCAGCTGTCTGGTACCCAACCCCACCTCCATCTCGGCACATCATCCCTTGACCCAAACCTTCGGTAACCCAAACAACAAGGGCAACGCGGCGCAGCACAAGCTCGTCACTCCTTTGCGGCCACATAGGAAAAAAAATTATTTCGCCCTGTAAGCTGACAGACACAGCCTTGCTTTCTCCTGAAATTATTACAAAAGACATAGAAACTGACCATCTACTACAGGAGAGAGAAATCTCCACCGTGCGAAGAGAAACCAGAGAAGGAAGAATTGAGGAGAAGAGGGAAAAGAAAAAGGATTCACCGAGACGACTTTTGCATTCCAATTCCAATTCCACACCGCACGCAGAGCCTCCCCATATTACCCCAGAGTGACCATGTGCCGCATGGTGACATTCTCGGGCAATTGCATCCGCTGCGGCCAGTACTACACCCTCCCCGAGCTGGAGCAGAGCGTATCGTGTCTCGAGGCCAAGAACAACGGTGGATTCGGCGACTGCAGGAGGGGCGTCAACATGGACCAGCACGATCCGGCTCTCGAATGTGCCTCGTGTAGCTACGCCATGAGCCTGGCCGAGGACCCGCAACCCTACAACGACGACCTCCTGATCCCAGCCAGCGCCGCTGGCGGCTCGGGAGGCAGCACCGCCGGCTCGGGCAGCGGTTCTCACTCGAGTAGCAAGAGCAGCCACCACCATTCTAGGCACGACACCACCAGCAAGAGAAGGAAGGTTCGGTGAAAACTCGAGATATCTTGTTGATTCGAGGTGGCTGATAATGATGAGACGGACGACAGCCCTTGCGAGTTGATGCGATGGCCGAAGGGCGAATAACGACATAACGACCTCTACGAATACCCATTATTTACTCGCATTTACATTTCTGCGTCTACAAGCAAGGGGTTCTTTCTCAGATGCATCGCAATGTCTTTAGATCTGGGGGCGGACCCAGGCAGGCGCGGTCTCGGGATAAACTAGATTCTATGATGAGCAGGAAAATAGTGTAGGCTATGAGAAAAGTCTTAAAAATACGGTGGCTGTAATCTCTTATGAGAACTGTTTTCCCAAGTATCCTTCACAATCCCCCAATATCTCGACTCATCAACCCGCACATGCGCAACATGGGCGCTGCCCACAAACTTGTCCAGCCTCGCCACCACAAAGCCATTCCGCACCGCAGAAGCCGCGTGCTCCTCGACGTGTCGGTAGTCCACGAGCGCATCCTCCTCGCTGTAGATGTACGCGCGGCGGACCTCGGTGGCGTTGCGCACGCTGTCGTTGTGCGAGAGCCACGTGCGGTCGAGGTAGCCCGGGCGGCCCCAGGGGACGTGGACGGCCCAGTAGAGGGCAAAGAAGCAGCTGACGGCGAGCCGCAGCGCCAGGCGGGCCAGCGCGCCCGCGCGCGCTGCCGACGCCATGAAGGCCGTCACGCTGCGCTGGAACTGAAAGCGGCCCGGCGCCGAGTCGAACACCGTCACGTGGCGCGGGAACGGCGCCGTCCCACCGGCCGAGGACGAGGACGAGGAGGAGGAGGAGGCGGCGGCGGCGGCGGCGGCGGCGGCGGCGGCGTACTGCTCGCGAAGGTGCCGGAGAGACGCTGCACCGCCGTTGGAGAAGACGTGCACGAGCACTTCTGGGCCGTCATTGGGCTCCTGCCCGTTGTGCTCGGCCATGATGGACTGGATGATCGGGACCGCCTCGGCGACCTGCTTGGGGTGCAACCGCGCCTTGGTTGTGAAGTGGTACACAAAGGACCGCAGCACCACGATGGGCGAGCCCGGGTACAGGGCCTGCAGCCGGGTGGTATATTTTGCGAGGTGTGGCTCGCGAGCGCCCATCCAGCCGGCTAGGACAATGAGCTTCGGCGAGCTGGAGGAGGACCCCGACGGGGAGGCCGATGGCTTTCGGACCTCGTGGCCCTGGTCTTGGCTGCTACCGCTTGGGCGGTGGAGGTAGACCACGTCTGATATCTTAGTGAAGCCTGGCAGGCCTGCTCCCTGCGCCGCCGAGGTTGGCGCTGGCGCTGTGGCTGCCATGACCAAACGTGTAAGCAGCAGCTGGGATGTGGTAAGAGTGAGAACTGTCTTTCTGCCGCCGAGGGATTATGTGCAAAGCGTGATTATGTAGAGGCTGGGTTGGGGCGTGCCCGTCCAAGCCAGTGAGTGACGAATCCTGTCACGTTGCGGCGCAGAGACTGCTGGGCTCACGGCCTCAGAGCTGACTCCTCGTAAACAAAAAACCTCGCAAGGTATTCAAGAGATGTCTCAAAAATGATTTCGTGGGATTTCTTTGTATTTGCTTGTTGTGGTAGACACACGGCGTTGGTTGATGGTTTGGTAAATATTCACGGCGCACCGGAGCCCCGGGCGAACAGCTCCAGGCCGGCGGTTCGACCCATTGTCTTCCGGGCCGCGCCTCGGTAGCCCCACAATGGATTCCCTCCATAAGTACCTACCTAGGTAGTCTACCTGAAGTAGCAACCGCTACTCCTCCAGACTACATGCCTCGGCAACGATCCTCCCGTTCAAACGTCGACACATGAAAGCGGTTTTTTCGAGCTTACCTCAGCCTCAAGACCGGAGCAAAACTGACTGGCTTTGTCAAGGTGATAGCCGCGTGACGGAGTCACCGATGGATTTTAGGCGAAGATCCACGAGTATTCTTTACTCCGGCAGCCTCATATGCTTACTCCTGCAGGGCAAGATTGGCTGCCCGAACTGGAAGATCGATGACTGCAGACCACGGTACTAAAAGCTTACGTCGTCCCCTCGTGAGAAGCTTCGAGTAAGCGTATATCGACGAATAAAGCCCCATTTTCCATGCTCCACCAGGAATCGGTCTTCGACGAGCTGAGAATCTGCTTGATGATGTGGTGAGGCTTTCTCCACAGTGCAAACAGCCGTCAGCGATCTTCGTACGGACCACAGGTCGTCTCGGATGACAAGGAAAGAAATACTACGCCATAAGCTCAATAATCCGATATAGAATATGCCACGTATTCTCAGAGACTCAACAAAAAAAAATCAAACCGGAATCGCTCGGGAGATGGGGTGATACAAGAGTTGTACGAAGGCTGCTGCAGCACGACCCTGTCCCCCCCTACGGGCCGGATCTGTGTGCTCCCTCGCGCCTGATTTACCGGCCGCGTGGGTGACATAGCAATACCCAACCTGCAAGTCTGACAGCTTCGTGCACCTTCCCGAGGCTGCGGGCCTCTGTCAACTGGTCTCAGCCAGGTGTTCGCGCATCACAGCCTCCTGCCTTCGTTGGGGGCCCACCGGGACACCGCCAAGTGTCATCATACCCGCACCCTCATCGAGCTTCCTGGCCCCTCGTAGCTCGAGAATACCAAGGGGAAATTGCACACGTCAGTCGGGAGTGGTTGGCCATCGCGGCCGCGTGATGGCCTCAAGTGCGCGCCCCTCCTCAGTCGATCGCTTCCCGCGGTTTGTGTGGGGAGGGGGGCACTTGGTGCGGCTGAGCCAAGGACGACGACCGCAATTCCAGATTGTCAACTTGCCACGTCCAGACGAAGGTCATGCGCGATTCCCTGTGTAACTGGAGATTTGCAATGTCTTGCAGCACCACGGCACATCGGGGCAAATCTCTGAGATGACGGGGGGGATGTAACACACCCTCCCGCCGGGACACGCGCATGTTACAAGCAAGCAGCGGCGTTCTCTGCCCATGTGGAACTACTGCAACAGCCGCCGCCCCTTGAATTCTGAGTTGTCACCCAGATGTGTTCACTAAGGGTTAACTACCGTAAAACTTGCTTCGCCGACCGTGGAACAACCTCCTTTCGAAGCAGGACCCTCCACGCCATCGGCCCACGTCACTCTCACTCCCGAAGTCCGACGAGCTGACGGGACGGGCTGTTCCCATGCTGTAGGAGGTCAGGTGAGCAGCCCGGAGACCATCTGTATTATGGTTGCACCATATCCGGAAGGGCCTGTGAGCCTCACCGCAACCTCCTTCCGCTTGCTTGCGCACGTAAGCATCGCTTATAATGGATTCCAGGTTCTCGTGCCCACCGCTGAGACATGCTGCAAGCCGTCATGCCGTTTCGAAGTCGTGTTTGTTTACCGAGAATGCCAGAGTCGGGTGCACCCCGCCGTTGAGGTCGAGAACTGTGTGCTCTTGAGTCCCTGCCAGCGCGGGCCCTTTTTTCCCCATTGGTATTCACTGTAGTACTGCTCATTTCCGAGCACGATATCAAGCGAGCGCGGGTGAGGTTCCAAGGTTGTTTGCAGACTCGGAACGCGAGCGATCATAACCAACTGTAGAGGCAAACTTTTCAAAGCTGTCCGACGGTCGCACCCGTCTTCTTCCCTAAGCAAAATGTTCTCGTTCTGAAGTCTAAGAGTGGACTCTATCGGGATGCCTTTGGCCATAGATATTTCACTTGAGCGCTTCCGAGGTCTATTAAATATGATCTCCTGTAGCCATTGTCGAGCCACCCATATCACCGTGACCCAAAGCTTTTCTGTCAATTCTTGGTGATATGCTTGGAATACTGCTGATAACGGGCTTTGTTGCCCTGGGGGTCGCCGCAAAAGGGTCAGTGCCACCTCCCCTGGAGCATTTGATATTGGAGGCTTATGATCCCGTTTCCAGGTCTTATCCTGTTTCCCCGTCCAGACATGTCTCTCCAACCTCCCAAAACTGGAGCAAGAGAGGAACCAAAGACCGCTTCAGGAAGACTGAAAATTACTCCCACTTGCATCAACACAGTGGTAGTCTTTTCGGTCAGAACGCTGGTCTCGGTGTTTCTAGTGCCTTCAAAAGACAATCCGGAATCCAAAATATCACAGACTCCAACCTAGGCCACTGGTACGGCGTCAACGTTACTTTCGGCACGCAGGAGCTCACTCTTCTCATCGACACGGGCAGCAGCGACACTTGGGTGTTCTCCTCAGATACCAAGTGCATGGGAACCAAGAGCAACAATGAAGAGGACAATTTATGGGGCGACGCTACGTGCTCGTTTGGTCCCCGATACCAGGGCAGCTTCCCGCAGGAGGTGACTTCTGAGCACGAGTATTTCAGCACAGAGTACTGGACTGGCGAGGTCATCAACGGGACTCTGGGCCTGGCGAATCTGACTGTGGCCGGTCTGCCCGTGATCAACCAGACTGTCGGGCTCGCCGACAACGCGAGCCGGTGGCTCGACAGCGGGCCCAGCTCCGGGGTGCTGGGGCTCGCTTATCCGGGCCTCACGAGGGCTTTCATCGAGTTCGATGACTTTGACGACATGTCTTTGGTACAGGAATATTCGCCTGTTTTCACCAAGATGGTCGCCCAGGGCGTCACGGAGGGGTTCTTCAGCCTCGCCCTTAGCAGGCCAGGGAGCAGCTCCGAGAGTGCTGGAACGATTGCGTTCGGTGGCGTCGCCGAAGAGCTCGAGGGTGTTGACTACGGCACGGTCGCGCAGACAGATATCATCATTGTGGGGTTTTTCAGAATTCTCAAGTGAACATCGAGTCGGGGCGTATGATGTGCTGACCCGTCCTTCTCTTCAGGCGAACGTCGATGACAAGTCTTCCTCGCAGCTCGAATATTCATACTACACAATCATTGCCGACGGCTGGCACTTCGATGGCTCCTCTGACAACAGGAGTTTCGTATACATTATCAACAGCAACACGCCATTTATCTCCCTCCCTAGCGGTGAGCCCTTTGTCCCGAACCCCGTCTGACAATTCTATCAATCCGCCCTCGCAATCGCTCAAGTCTCCCAGCCTAACATCTAGAAAGATCTCGTATTCGATATTGCAAAAGCCTTCGACCCACCAGCCAGGCAGAAGGTGTTCCATGGCGTTTACTGGGTCGACTGCGACGCCACCGCCCCCGAAATCGCCGTCGTCATCAACGGCACCTCCTTCTGGCTCAACCCCGTAGACCTTGTGATTCAGTCACCCGACAACCCTGAAAACACATTGGGACCATGCTTTATCGCTTTCAATGACGGTGGGGGGCCTTGGGTTCTTGGCAGTCCCTTCCTCAAAAATGTCCTGGCGGTGTTTGATATGGAGGACGCGGTGATGGAGTTTGCTGCCCGGGAGTTCTACTAAAGAAAAAAAATTGACATGCGAGGCCAAAGCTTAATGTTCATGACAGCGATGGAAAATATCTCTAAGTGTAATTCATTGGTAGCTGATCTATCTCCGAAGTACCTACCTACTTAAGTAGGTAGTCGTAGTTCATATCGAGTTGCGGACCGTCAACATAGGATGAATCAAGTTGATTTATGCTTCGGAGATAGCATAAAAGGTAATGTTCTCGATTTCAATCCAGTAACTCGCAATTGAGTGACGGATGGAAACAAAATTTACTCTCATACTTGTTGATCACCTTTGTGGCACACCAACCCAATCGAAATTCCGCAGGCTCACAAACACGCGAAGCTCAGGGACGTATTTCCTAAGTTGAATACATCTTTGGAAGTAGAAAATTGGTCTGGGTCTTGTTCTTCATGATTTATTCCTTCTTGACACTGATACACTGGTTTTATGTTTAATTTACTCTACACGAGTTGGGCTCCATTCAACATCAAGCAGCTTTTTCTATCATCATTGTCCATACATGCCGTTTGTTCTCAGTTTGCTATAGATTGTAGATGCTTCAATAGTTTCAGTCACACAAGCTGACCCCACGTATTGCCTCTCAGTTCATAATGATCAGCTGTCTGCAACACCATGACATCCATGGATCAACAACACCAATCTGAATGCCCATACTCACTATCCCATCAAATGATTCAAAGTTAGACATTGACCTCATGAATGTATTCCAGCCACCAATGGGCTCTGAATACTTCTGATATTGCCAGGTCATGGTCCGCACCGGCATAGCAATCGGCAGCCCGGAGTGTATTCTCAAAGAAAGGTTCCAAGCTTAAGGTTACCAAGACATTTCCATGTTGGAATATTCTAGACGGCTATACTTATTATAAATACGGGATATCTTATTTCCTACTGTTTCCCTATAATAAATCGGATATATCTATATATAGGGGGTATTGCCCTTATAGTTTAAATTATAGCTAGCCTAATTAATTAAGCATTTAATTTAATAAATTATAACCTTTAAAGCTTTACTTTACTTTTATTTTAATTAAACTAATTAAAATTAATATTAGTTATATAATACCCTTTAAAGCTACCTTTTTAAAATCTTTAATAATTACGTAATACCCCTTAAAGCTACCTTATTAAAACCTTTAATTAAACCTTTAACTAGCTTAATACTTTTATTAAAAGTTAAATATTCCGATTAATTACTTAATTAAGCTAATTATAGCCCTTAATTTAATATTACCGTATTAATTAAATCTTTTTAAGCCGGCAATTATATAATTACTTTATTTAACTTTATTTAAATATTTCTTAATATCTTAATAAATACTTAATTAATTTATCCGAGATTTATATTATTTAAAAGCCTTTTTTAGCTTTATATCGCTATTAACTTAAATTTTAAAATTATTAATTATATTAGCTTATAAATAATAAATAACCTTAAATCTCTTATATTAATTTATTCCTTTAATTTAATATAACCTTTTTTTATTATTATTTCTATAATTTTTTATTTATTTTAATAATAACTTTTCTAAATAAATATAATATTTTACTATTTAATAATATAGAAAACTATATTTATTAAAATATAAAAATTAAAGCTTAATTAAAAGAAAAGAATATTATTAAAAATAATTTTAAGTTACTCTTTTAAAGCTTAATTTAAGCCTAAAATAAAAAAGCTCTTATAAATATTAAATTAATATATAAGTAGGCGCCTATTATATTTATTAAAAATATAAATAGTATATAAAAGGTATTAACTATTTTATTTATTTAAATTCTTTTATTAAGCTAAAATAATAATATATATATTTAAAAAGCTCTCCTAGGTATAAGGTTAAAAAACCTATAATTATATTTTTTTAAACTAAATTCTATTTAACTATATTATATTTCTGTAATTAGGCTTTATCTCTCTAATCTATTTAAATAAAAGGTAAATCTTTTTAAAAAAGTGTATTAGATAATTAACCTCCCTTTTTCTATTCGGCTTATTTATCCTTACTTTATAAGCGATAAACTTATCTATTTCTTTAAAATAAACCTTATATATCTCCAAGGTAATAATAAATATATTAATTTACTTAAATAGGGAAGGTTTCTTATTTTCGCACTTCTTCGCATTAGTAAGAAAACCTCTTACCTAAGCAAAAATTTGCTTATTATAAATAAAGTCTATTTCTATAGCTATAAAGCTATTAAATCCACGCATCCAGACAATAGAATATAGTAGCCTTATCTGGTTAATTTAAGGGTCTTAGGCGTATACAAATGCTGGTTTAAGCTTAACTAGCAGTTATTTCGGTTTCGGTGGCGCGGCAGGCTAAATAATTGCTTTCAAGTGGTCTTACAACATAGCGGAAAAGGTTATAGTGGATAGGTGTATGTTTAAGCAGAGCCAAAACCTTTAAGGTAATAGCGGCTTTTTAACATCGCCTATTTCGAGCAACTTATAAAGGCCTAAGTCACACGGCGATGGCACTTTTATATACTAGTAATGCTTAACAGCGTTAGATTAGGTTGCTCGCGGCCTATAATAGCTTTAACCTTAACAGACCGGTTTATATTAAGGCTAATAGCTTATTAACAGTACCGGTATAAATAGACTAAGCGCGGCCTAACGCTATAGCTATTAATATAAAATAGCGGCTTTTAATTATAAATAAGCTTGCAGAAGATTAATAAGTTATTATAAAAAGTCTTATATAGTAAAACTTATTATATTAATTTAAAAGATATATTATACCTTATCTTTCTTAGATATTTATTATTATTCTAGCTTAATAGGGGAATTTAAATAAATAAAATAGTTAATATATTTAAAAAGAATAAAGTATAATATATTTTTTAAAATTAATATAATAAGTTTTACTATATAAAACTTTTTATAATAATTTATTAATCTACTTTTATAAGCTTATTTATAGTTAAAAGCTGCTATTTTACGCTAATAGCTATAGCGTTAAGCTATATTTATTTATGCTAATATTATTAACTTATTAAAGTTAAAGCTATTATAGGCTATAAGCTAGTTTAACGTTATTAAGCATTATATAAAAATATTATCGCTATATAACTTAAGCCTTTATAAGTTACTTAAAATAAATAATATTAAAAAGCTATTATTACTTTAATTATTTTATAAGATATATATAAGTTTTAACTTTATTTAAATATATACTTATTATAACTTTATTTTATAAAACTATTTAAAAGTAATTATTTAGCTTATTACGCCGCTAAAACCGAAATAATAATTAAGCTTAAATTATTATTTATATATATTTAAAACCTTTAAATTAAATAAGGCTACTATATTTTATTATTTAAATATATAGATTTAATAGCTTATAAATAACTATAAAAATAAACTTTAATTATAATAAGTAAATCTTTATTTAAATAAAAAGTTTTTTTATTAAATTAAAAAAAGATAAAAATAAGAAATCTTTTTTATTTAAGTAAATAAATATATTTATTATTACTTTAAAGATATATAAAATTTATTTTAAAGATATATAAAATTTATTTTAAAGAAATAAAGAAATTTATTATTTATAAGTTAAGGATTAATAATAAGTTAAAGAAAGAATAAAAGGTTATAAATTTAATATATTTCTTTTTAAAAATATTTACTTTTTATTTAAATAAATAAAGCTTAATTATAAAAATATAATATAGTTAAATAAAGTTTAATTTAAAAAATATATAATTATAAGTCTTTTAACTTTATATTTAAAAAAGTATATAAAAGATATAAGATATTTTAAAATTTTATTATAAGCTTTTTAGCTTTATAAGCTAATATATACTTTATAAAAAGTTTTTTAATATTATTTTTAATAATTTTAAAAATATAAAGTAATATATTAATAAAATAAAGCTTCTTTTTAAAGATTTAAAGGTAAATAATATAAAGTTATTTAAATAAGTTATTATAAGTTAAATTCTTTATAGCTTTAATAATAAATATTTTAAATTTATTTAAAATATTTTTTAAAGTTTTTATTAAGATTTAAAAGCTTATTTAATAAATATATTTTTTTTAACTTATTAAATAAAAGCTAAAGAAAAACTTTTAAAAGCTTTTTAAAAAAGGCTTTATATATTAAAGGAAATAAACTAAGATTTTCGATTATATATAGTAATTATAAGTTAAAAAGTTATATTTAGGAAAATTATTTTTTTTAAAAAAGTATTTTATAGCTAAAAAGTAAAAAAGGCTAGTTAAGAAAAAAAATAAATACCCTTTTAAGAAAGAATTTTAATTAAAAGAAATATAAAAAAGCTATAAAAAAACTTTTCGCTTTACTTATTAAAAATAATACTTTTAAGCTTATAAAAAAGTTTTTTAAAAGTAAAAATATAGCTATAACTATAAATATTAAATTTATTATTTAATAATTCGATAAAACTAAAGGTAAATAACTTATATATCTTATATATATATATTATAATAATTAATAGCTTTATAGAAAATTTAAAATATATAAATTTTATAAAAATAGCTATAAATAATAATATAAATATAATTAGTTTTAAAGATATAAGTTTATTTAATATTATAAAGCTTATTAATAAAACTATAAAATAA